>JBBPPG010000344.1:0-27672 GCA_038091855.1 Leccinellum luteum | reverse complement strand
TGTGCGCCCGGGGCGACCGCGCTGGTGCGGGCGTTGTGGGTGAAGCTGGGGGCGGTTTGGGGACGGGTGTTGAGGTGGGGGACGCTCGGGGGGTGGTTGTGTGTCCGGTCGATGGGGTGGGAGGGGCGAAAGGGGGCGGAGAGGTTAGCGAGGGTGGAGGTAGAGGGGGAGGAGAAAGAGATTGGCGAGGGCGATCATGATGTTCCGTTTGGGGCGATCCGGAGGGGCTGGGCTGCAGACGTGATTGCGACGCGCGGGGATCTAGATGGGGATTTCGCGGACGCGGTGTCTGCGGAGAGTATACGGTTCGTGATGAAAGCTGGGCGGGTGTACAAGCGAGATGGACGGGCGGTGGATTGAGGCGATGTACCCGTGTACTATACTCGAACGGTGACAGGAGGAAGATTGTACTTACTGTCCCATACGGGGGGAGGAGACGGCGGTGTACATACTTGGTGACTTGACATACTGTGGCGCCGATCTGATCTGTCCAGTTCGACACTGACTGCGGTTGTCGTGTGCAAACAACTTGTCAGGATGTAGGCGGATCAGGACGAATCTCCGTATACCCTGCTTTAGGCCTCAGGCAGGCTCGTCAAGGCCGCTGATTTCATTATCTGCGGGGGTTACGTTTGACGTGGGGTTCGAAGAATACTAGGTAGACGGACGTGCATGCAAACACTATCACTAATCACGAACGGATGGGGATAGATAGATCGGCCACGGCGGTGTTGAACCACCGGTATTCTGGCAGTTCCGAGTCCTTCTTTCCTTCGTTTATCTAACAAACGGAGAAAGGAGGGTGAACAACGACACTTGCCTGATGCGGAAGAAAGCGGGAGCGGATGTGTGTGAATCGATTAGTCAACAACTGTACAGCAGTCGACATCTTTCTTTTTTTTCATTTCTTCACTTTCTTTCTTTATGTCGACTAGCTCTTTTCTCCTCTTGATTATACGGCCTTGCAAATACACTGTCAAATCCAATGAAGTTGGTCCATTCACCTCGTCACGTCCGATCATCTGGCTTTCCCGCGACAGTCGGCACTCTGCTTGATACAGCAACGTACACGCACCCACCAACAAGTCAGGGCTCTTCGTTTCTGAATCATATCACCACACGAAGAGTCCGTTACGTTCGTGGAACATTAATTAGACCGCGCTCGTGCTTGCTGTGAGGCATCGTTTTGGTGTTGAGCAGGTTCACGGGTCGGGCGCGTGTCGTTTCCTTTCTCTTTATAGGGATAGGAAGTCTCTAGTAGAGTAGAGGTCGGCGGGACAAGGTCTGCCGAACTCGTAGTCGTGAGACGAACATTTTGTTTGTTTTTTTAGAAAATAAAAAATAAAAACTTGTTTGGAATGCTTGAATGTATGCGTGCGCACTCTTCAACGAGCGACATGTCCTTGTCCAAGGTCGGGAGGGCGGTGAAGCTCATTGTCAAACCAAAGCCGGCAAGTCCAACTTTACTTTCATTCTTGCAGTCAACTGAGGTTGTCAGTCGTTCGAGATCCCCGCCTCGTCGCCAGACCCTCTGTACAAGTTTCCACACAAATACAGTACGCGTCTGCAATACACGAGTCTCTCTCTTGGACTCACCAGCCAACAGGTTTCTATGCGGCGCTTGCTGGGACGCCAGGACAGGAGTACTATTACTCCCCCTTTTCGCTGGGTGCCAGCGGCGGGTGCCAGCAGACGCCCTCGGAGGTGCGTTCCCCTTTTGCACCTTCGGATCCCGGTGACGTGACAGTTGATGATATGAAATCAAATGATACGCGCGCGTCTCGACCACTGATCATGCTATGCCACGCGTTGCAGGAGAGCTCGGCAGCGCGTCGTGGTTATAGCGGCGGCGGCGGCGGCGGTCTCACCCCGTCCCCGTCATTGCGTCGTCCTCGTCCTCGTTACCACTCGATGTCGACCGACCGCAAGGGTTTTCTCCAAGTCCCGTCGCCCGAACCTGCTCACGGTCGTGATACCAGTGGGTCTCTTGTAATCAGTCCTTGCGCTCCTCGAGGACCTCGTCTAAAGCGGTCGAGGGCTCGGTCGTTTCGAGCGAGCCCGTCTCCTCCCGGTCGCGGTCGTCTCGGCCGCGTGATGGAAGAGTTATGTCATTTTTGTTAATCGCGTCGTGCTCGCTGAACCCGTGCTGTTCCTGAACAGGTTGCCGAACATGCGAGGTGCTCGGATGAGGATGCCGTCCCCCCCTTTGTGGTGCGTGAAGAGACTGGTCGCGATCGTGCACCTACTCGGACGCCAACCTTGCCGGGTGTTTGTCGTCTGCTCTTGATCCGAACTTATGCCCGACCCTGACTTGAATCATCTTTGCCACAGGCCGGATCCCCTTGGAGTATAGTTCAAATCGGGCGTTCCGATTCTCCATGCTCGGACGCCACCGTTTACTTTGACGCCCTAGACAAGCTCAGCCTATCATCGTCTGGTTGCTTAGTGGCGGACGTTGACACTGAGGTAATGCGTTGTTATACCGGGCGGGTGTCTCCGTGTTGTAACTTTTTTTAATGTAATGTCAGGTCGCTGGAAATCGTCGGTCGAAACGCATGTCAATAAGTATCATTTCTTTTTCTCTTCGTTGCTACTCATTCTTGTCATGGTTGACCCTGCCACTTAATCGTGTTCTCAATACAGTGCGTCTTCGCCTCCAAGACAGGCACAGGGGAAGGACGACGAAGGCCATGCAAATCCAAGCTCAAGGTTCAGTCTTCCGTCCTTTCGGGTCCAACGACCATCCCCAGAAGAGAGGGAGAGTAATTGCCATCACGTCAAATCGCCATCGAGACTGCCAATGACTCAACCTGCGTGCTTTGAACCCTATTCGGATCTTGGTCTAGAAGAAGGAGATCTGTCTCCGCTCTATCGTCTCCGGTTGAGCGAAAAGAGGGAACGGGACCAAAAAATCCCGCTCGCTGGGCAGGGGCGCAATTCGGTGCTCAACAGAAGACCTGGTGAATCATGCGCCCTCGCAAATGGTGGCAGCTTGCCTCGTGATCCTGCGTTGTCTGAACTCGGCGGTAGGTGGAGCTCGAACACACGTGGTCTCGTCGACGATATTCATTTGGCGGGCGATCACACCAATCACTGGACGCACCTGGAGGCCCTGGACGTGGTCGACGATGACGTGCACTCGAAGGACGGTGTGTATCATGATCCGGCCGCCGCTCCTGTGCCTCGACTAGGGGGTCAACAAGATTTACGCCGTGCGTCGAACAACACCTCGGTCCACCGGGATCGGACGAATGGTCAGCGCGTATGGAGTAAACTCGGTCTGGTTTGTGGGGCGAGGGTGTGCAAGAAGGTTTTTATGTGGCGTGATCGCGTCGGCGGCGGCGATGGTGAGTTAGTAAGGGTGGGTGGTGGACCAGAAGCAGCTTTGGAACGTGTGCCAAGTCCAGACGTTGGAGCTAGCGCATATGGTCGAGCGCCCGTGACGCCACGGGTCGGCGCCACCGGTCCGGTGTCAACGATGGCGACGACGGCGACCGCAACGACAACGACGAGGACTGCGACAGATACGAAGGCAGCGCCTAAGCTACAAAGCCGTCTTTCCGGCTTATCTGGACCAACAAGCGCGAGTGCTTGGTTTACAAGACCGACCTGGACGTCGAGGCAAAAACGTGGGTCTGAGCGCCGACCGAGGCCTAGGAGCACAGGACTAGCCTGATAAAGTGACCGCGCTGCGGAGCCTAGTCAAGATGCGACCCATGGCAGTGGTACTACATGTTATCAACCTCCATATGCTGCAGAAGTGACTACGGTACCTTGGCTGTGTTGATGACGCGGGACGGCGATCTGGACCTGCCATGCTGTGTTTCCATTTTTTCTCTTCCCAATTCTCTCTTTCGTTTTCTGATTTCCTTTCATTGAATCGGACATGATCATAGGTCTTCGTCTCGTTTCTGGTGTTGTTCTCCTATCACTATCTGCATAGCCCAGACCCTTTGCCTTGACTGGGGAGTCTCGTCACGATCGCATAGAGGTTATTTATTTTTATATGTCATCCCAGTTTAATCACCGAGAGCCTTTTATTGTTCCAGCGTTCATGTTTCCAACGTTCACGTACTATGACATGTCGATGTACATATATGGATACATTTCGTCTAGAACCAGGTCCAGGCCGCGGTTTTTTAGTGTCTTTTTTTTCATGAAATGGGCATGAACGAACGCTAAAGCTGTGCTATGAACATACTGTATGTATATACGAAACGCGTGGGGGCGTTGCGGGGTGGTACCGAGAGATTGGAACTGTCAGCGAAGATAAGCGTGGATCGGGTTATTCGCTCGACAGATCGAGGAAACCTATTTGCCTCTTTTTTCTCGCATTTTCACCTAATTTTCCCATCCACCCCGCCCCACCCCGGAACAGCAGTGCCTCCGATTGCGATGTTGCAATGTGTGCGGATGTGTGATACGACGACGAGGACCGGTATTAGAAAAGCCGTTCCAACGGATCGATCACGGTGCCCATCTGGAAAAGTGTGCACGTCAAAGTTAGTTATTTAGTACTTTGCGTAAGGCGGGGGGCTAGACCGCCCAAAACGTGGACGGCAAATTAAAAAAGAATGGAATGGAATGATGGAAAAAGAAATGGGGGAGAGCAATTGTGATGCCCCGGGCCGGGCCGGATCCCGCGAATATGCCGATGCCCCCCTCTCCCAAGACAAAAGAAAGAAGAAAAAGAAAGCTTCCTCACCTTTTTGACCACGCGTGGCAGCGTCCCGCGCTGGAACCCGACGCGCGTGTTCCACTCACTCCCGAGGGGCACGTCCATCCGGCGCTCGAACTGCGCGTGGCTCGTATACGGATGGGGCAGCTCGCGCACGAGGTACTTGGCCGCCTTCTTGTCCCGCTTCTCGGACACGATCAGGTGCGGTTTGGCGTGGTCCGCGCGGGCCGTAGGTACAATGCCCGGGACGGACTTGACCAGGTGAGGTTTGGGCGGAAGCTTTTTGGTCCCAGTGCCGCCCCACGCGCCCTATACCGAGAGTAGTAAGTATGGTGAGGTGAGATGAGACGGGGCAGAAGGGACGTACCCAGCCAGGAAGGGTCGTGTCCACCTCGCGAGGCGCGTCTGCTTCAGTCTCTTGTCGCTTGGCTTCCTCAAAGGCCTAGCACGCATCACGTGAGCATTCAGAGAGTGAGTGAGAACGGACGACCAGTGAGAATTTGCGCACCTGTACAACGTTGTCCCCAGCAAAGGCGAGAGCGACGAGTTCGCGTTGTTGGAACGCTTGAACGCCCTTACCCTTGCCCTTGCCTTTGCCAGCAGCATTCTTGCTCTCCGCTGTGCGTTCCTGTTCCTCGACTTCGCTCGGGACCTCCGAATCTTCGCCGTTTCCGTCGTCGAGTGCAGTACTGGTAGGACCAACGGACGCCTTTGCGCTGCCTCGTCCTTGTTTGGCTTTACCCTTACTTTTCTTGCCCGACACGACGGGCGCGGGAGCGGGCGGCGCAGGAGCAGAAGGCTCTGGAATCGTCAGCACGTTGTTCGCGTCGATTTCGAGCACCGCGTCGTCCTTGGCGCGTTCCCGCTCGTCTTCGTGCTTCTCCGCTTGCTTCTTGAGCTTATTCGAAGATTTTCTCGACGCGTCAGCGCCCTTGTGCATCCGCACTTCGTTCCGCTGCCGCGAGGGTCCGGAGGAGGAGGACGCTGTCGCCATGAGCCATGGATTAGGTATAAATGGCAGGGTCGGCGTAGGCGTGGATAGACTCGGCGTGGGCGTTTTTTCAGGCGCGGGTATGTCTTGCAACAGGTCTGCGGACTGAAGGGTGACGCTAGACGTGTCCGAGGCCAGGGAACCCAGGGGCCTGAGCACGCCTTGTATTGCCCCAGGACGAAACGAGATTCGTCCACCCGTGCGCTGCACCGTGGTTATGTCTGTTTGGGGGGCAGCTGTAGTGTCGTCGTCCCCTTCTTCCCCTTCTTCGTCTATCCCGAATCCCATCTCCTTTTGAAACTGGTCAGCTTGAGCGTCCACTTCGTGAGCCTGTCTCGCTGCGGCATCGCGCATGAACTTCATGTTGAACACGCTCTTGTCCTTGAGGTCTGGGGGACCGGAGTCGACCTCTGCACGCAGAGCAACCAGCTCTTCGAAAGCGTCACGCTTGATCTGTCCTTCGTCTCGTTCCTCCCCGTCGCTCTCGTTGTTGTCATCACTTCCTTCATCACCGCTGTCATCCCCGCGTATCCGCCGTCTCAACTTCTCTCCGCGCTCGAGCATCTCACTGATCGCCTGTCGCTGATCCTGATCGAGCCCCTCGCGGCCTTTCATCCCCTTGGCCCACTTGCCCGTATTCTTGTGCCGGAGCGTCGCCCGTTCCCTCGCTCGCTCGACCTCGGCCTTCAATCGCGCCTCTTCATCCTCCACGTCCTCATCCCCGGCCGCCCCGTCGAGCCGCTCGCGCTGCTTCTTCCGTATCCGCCGGTACGTCTTACTCTTGATCTTGGCGATCCGCTTCGCCTTCTTGTCGGCACGGAATGAGAGCTCGCGCATCATTCGCAGCTCGGCACGTCTCGCAGCGACTTCTTCCACGCTAAGATGGGCCGTTTTGAGTGCCTCGGTTTGTTCGATGTCTTCGTCGCGCAGCTGTGCGGATTTGAGGAGCTTGTCGACGGCGGATTCGAGCTCGTTCGATGGCTAGAGAGGAGATGAAGTTTCTCGAGGAGGAGGACACGAAATGAAATGCTCTTACTGTGAATCTGGCTGCGAGTTCGAGATTGGAGACACGGCTTGGTTTCTCGGCTTGAAGAGGAAAACTGAGATGTTCTGCCTAGGATCGGGAGATCAGAAGGATGTCTCGCATGTGGTGAGAGATGGCGTCATTTACCTCTTTGATGCGTTTCATCGTAGCCGTCCATTTGTCCACCTCTTCTTTCGTTTTCTCGTATGCAGCTTCTCGGTCGAGGCGTTCTTGTGCTCGCTGAGGTAGCGGCGCGGAGAGCGTTTTCGTTTTCGAACTGGACGACGTGAGAGGTTTCGTCGATCTCTTGAGTGTAGCGAGGGAGGAGGAGGAGGATGCGAGCGGGGCAAGAAGGTCATCCAGTTTGAGAGTGCTCGAACCTGTGCAGAAATCAGAGCGTGAATTGTATGGTACCAGCGTGGATTATGTACCTCGAACGCCAAACTCGCTCTCCTCGCCTGCTTCGGTACGGTCGGAGACTCGTTGACGTTTCCTCGGGCCGGGTTCTGCTGCTGCTGCTTCTGGTTTGCGTTTGTGGGTCGTGGCTGGGTCGAGCTTTGAGAGGAAGGTCTCGAGGTCGGCGAGTGCTTCGGGGGAGGGGTCTTCAGAGTCAGAGGCAGATAGGCGTACTTCGTCGTCGTCGTCTTCGACTTCGGTTTCTTCCTCCTCCTCCTCATCGTCGTCGTCTTCATCCCTGGCTTCGTCGCCGCTCATACCTGCATCTGAATCTTCTGCCCCTTCCAATTCCTTTTCTTGTTCCCCTCTCGCTGGCTTCGTCGTCACGCCCTGCTCCTTCTTGTCAACCTTCGAAGGCAGGTCGTCGTCCTCCACGTCTGCACGTCCGTCGAAGACGTCAAGGGCATCATAGAATTCACCTGCGCTTTGATCGTCCATTCCCTCATCCGAATCTTCGTTTTCCGAGACGGATCGAGAATCTTCCGACTTGCTGTTGTCAGAGTCTTCATTGAGATCAACCTCTTTTTCTACATGTCTTTTCTCGTTAGAAGCTTTTTTATTTCTGCGAGTATTGGCACCCTAAACGAGCATGACGAACATGCGCGAGAGACGAGAGGGGTGATGTGAAACGTACCTTGCGCACGAAACCCGACCCCGCAAATTCTTCCCTATCGCTCTCCTCGAACGCATCCTCGCTCTCGATATCCTCGTCGTCCTCGCTATCGACTTGCCCGCCTCCATCCTCATCCTCATCGTTCCGTATCAGCCTCGCACGCAGCTTTTGCATCGCTTCGTGACTCAGGCCGTTGATGTCCACGTCTATCTCGTCGTCGTCCTCCTGTGAACCATGCCGTCGCCCCTCTATCTCGTGACGGTCCAGCGAGAGAGAGACTTTTGAACGACGGATTTTGGAAGGGGGGGCGTATTCGTATACGTCGTCGATGGCACGCGCCTTGCCCTTGTCACGAGAACGAAGTTTCCCTCGCGCTCGATCTGCGTTTTTCTTTGATAGATACCGGAGCTTGGACGGTCTTTTTGATGGTTTGATATCTCTGGCCATGATGCGACCAGTTTCAAGAGGTGTTACTTAGTGTTAGTGTTAGTGGAAAATGACATTCGGTAGATACCGTCGGTCCAGATTTAGAAAGTAGTATTCGGGGCAGATACAATAATGGCATACATCATCCTACAGACGGCGAGCTCTCGGGTTCAGGTCGCGTCCCCCTGCGTCCCCGAAATCCAGTTCGAGAGGGTCAGAAGTTCTCTGTGCCTCCTCTTCGTCTCTCGATGTCCAATGGTGCGAGGTCGAGTTGACGTTCCTACTAGCACCTCTTGAACGGGTATTCCATGCGACAGCGACGTAATCTACCAAAGAACGCAGGAATTCTGAGCAGACATCCCAAACCTCGTAAGCGTGCGCGATGGTGAACTTGGGCAGCTGGTCAAAGCCTCGTAGACGGAGTACGAAGCGATTGTAAACGGTGCTGATGACAACGAATGCCATCAGGAAGATCATCGCTCTGATTCGGACGTCGTGAACATCAGAGCGAACGTGATGTAGTTTTAAACGTACGAGATGACCAAGAAGACAAGCACTCCTCCAAAGAAGCCACGTTCCCCAGCTGAGCATGCGTACTAAAAGACAATTAATGACGGGACTGGTTAATGGGATGGGGGGGTCTCACGTGTGTCCGCCATTCGAATTCGTAGTGACAAGCCTTTTCGTCGTCCGAAGGCCATTGGTCGACAAGCACGGGCTTTCCTGTGGTGATGACGCGTCAGTCACCAGGCGCAAGTTTTTCATACGGAAAACGGACCTGCAGAGTAAACAGATGTATCACATACGAAGAGGATGGTCGAGCTGCCACGTTCGTTGTCCATTCCAGGACACAGTGACCCCTCTGACTGGTGGAGTACCAAGTCACTGTCCTTCATTTCCAGTGTCGTATTCACCAGTCTGATCAGCCAAACGTTAACATAGCACCCATAAATTTTCGAGATGAAGCGTACCCGATGGCAAAGTCCCCGTGGTCCTTTCTCACAAGCCCAGCAATATCGACATTGCTCTCGTCAAGTCCGGTATTCCATGGCTCGGTACGCACTCCACCGCACACGTTGAGGTACACTGTGTGTCCGCCATCCGTTTTGAACTGGTAGTCTTTGCTAGTAAGCTCAAGGTAAGCGAGCGCGACGAGAAATAACCAATGTTGGACTCACCTGGCTCTGAGCGGGTTCAGATCATAGAAATTGTTGGCACTGTCGTGTAATGTGCAAGGCTTTTCTGCTGCTGCCAGCGCTGAGCTAGAGAGAAGCAGAAAGAGCCCGATAATCATCGTCGATGTGGTATGAGGGCAACAGAACCGAGTCGACCCCTCAAAGGGAGGTGTTCTTTACATATGGCACAACCGACTTGAGCCGTTTGTCTTCGACGACGACGACGACGACGACGATGGTCAGCGCATTGCTACGTCGACAGTTTACCAAACGTTCTGTTCTTCGTTCTTTTTCTACGTCGACAGCGCGATGGCAGTCTGAAATAAAGAATACACACACCGTCGAGGACCTGCACGGCTTGTCCGCGGCAGAAATATTGGCAGAGACCGGAACGCGTGCAGACACCAAGTTGAGACATTTTACTGGTGCGTTCTTGCGGCTTTTTGCTGTTTTGTTGATGGTGAATCCTCGCGCGTTATAGTCAACTTTGGGTGAGTGTCCATGGTTCTCTGGAACGTGGGGGTTATTCACGCTCCACAGTCCTCAGCACCCTGCCGCTCACGGTGTGCTTCGTATGATTTTAGAGCTCAACGGCGAAGAAATTCTCCGAGCAGATCCTGTGCGTTCCCCTCGCCGCCGAATCGTAATTTCTAACGTCCGTCTGTAGCATGTCGGTCTCCTTCACCGCGGCACGGAAAAACTGATCGAATACAAAACCTACACACAAGCTCTCCCCTATTTCGATCGTCTCGACTACGTCTCCATGAGTGCGTGTCGTCGTCCATGGTTGTAATGCAGTGACCAATCCCTTCGTCTCTTTGCAGTGACCAACGAGCTTTGCTACACCCTTGCCGTAGAGAAACTCCTCAACATCGAGGTGCCCGAGCGTGCCAAATGGATCCGAACCTTGTTTGGTGAAATCACTCGTGTTCTTAGTCGTACGTGCTCCACCCTCCGTCTTGAGTATTGGTGATGAAGTACCAGTTCAGATTTGATGGCGGTCCTCACACACGCTATGGACGTTGGTGCTCTTACTCCTTTCCTTTGGGGTTTCGAGGAGCGCGAGAAGCTCATGGAGTTTTACGAGCGTGTCTCCGGTGCTCGTCTCCACGCGGCTTACGTTCGTCCGGGCGGTGTTGCCTTTGATATCCCCCATGGTCTCCTCGAAGACATTCATAAATGGGCAACTCAGTTCAGTTCGCGTGTGGACGAGATCGAGGAGGTCGTCACCGGTAACAGGATATGGAAAGAGCGCACTGTTGGAATTGGTGTCGTGACCGCCAAAGAGGCATTGGACTACAGCTTCAGCGGTGTCATGTTACGTGGCAGTGGTATCCCCTGGGACCTCCGGAAGATACAACCATACGACAAGTATGACGAAGTATGTTTTGTCGACTGGCCGAGCTTCGTTTCTATGACATCTCATCCCTTGTACCAGGTCGAGTTTGACGTTCCCGTGGGCAAGAACGGTGACTGCTACGACCGGTATCTCTGCAGAGTTCAAGAATTCCGCGAAAGTTTGCGAATTATCCATCAAGTGCGTATCATTGTTGCCTTCCGTTAACCTCTTTTTTCACGATGCATTATAGTGCTTGAACAAAATGCCCACCGGCGCTTTCAAAGTCGACGACAATAAACTCGTTCCTCCTCCACGTGCCTCCATGAAGGAGAGCATGGAGGCCCTCATCCACCACTTCAAAGTACGTTCCTTTTTCCTCCTCGGACTTGTTGCTGACAGACCTGGTAGCTCTTCAGCGAGGGTTACTCTGTGCCTCCGGGTGAGACCTACAGCGCCATCGAGGCCCCCAAGGGCGAGATGGGGGTTTACCTCGTATCGTGCGTTCTTTCTTTGCGTTTCATCATTGGTAACAGTATTGACACCCGTATTACATAGGGATGGCACGAACCGCCCATACAGATGTAAAATCCGTGCCCCCGGGTTCGCTCACTTAGCAGGGGCCGACTTCATGATGAGACGTAAGTCCCATTTGAAAACATAAAAAGATAGCTAATGACAATACTGTATTCTCCTCCTGCAGACGTAAGCATACATAGATTATCCGCTCGAGTACCCGACTGACTGCCGTCCCACGAATTTTCAGCACATGCTCGCGGACGCTGTGGCGATAATTGGCACCTTGGATCTTGTGTTTGGGTGAGTGATTTACCAGATTTTTCGGTAGCGTTTGCTTATCGGAGTTTTCCTCGGCTGTAGGGAGGTTGATCGATAGAACGCGTGTGCCCGTTTGTCGTTGGGAAATTTATTTCCCTGAATACAACGTTTTCATGGACATCCCGCAGCGATGTATGCTACATTTCCAATTGACCTGAGGGTATTAGAACAACTTCCAGATACAACTTTAAGCGTTCAAGCTCAGGCCCAGCATATTGATCAGCTTATCCCGATTTGTGTCTTATTTTGCCCTAACCCATCCACACGGAACCAGGCCGCAGCCTTGTCCGAACATGGATAGGCGGACCGAATACAGACGCTCGTTGTAGAGTATCTCCCCCCCCTGATTAGAACGTTTCACGGACACGAGGGTGATTTAGCCCTAACCCATCTTCGTGGTATGTATCACACGCAACGTTCTGATGATCACAGAACTTAGCGCTCGTCATGTATCAACCTTTACCAGTGCCCCCAAACCGCACTGCAACCGCATGCTGGCCTAAATTGCTATCAAGTCCTTCGTTTGGACTTTCCTCCCAGCCTGACTTACTGTCACCTCCCCCCAGATATCATATATTCACCGGTTGCTGCTCATAATACCATGAATACAGCCAAACAAACTCAAAACACGAGTTCAACTGCGTAAGTGTACTTAGTGCCTAGTCGTTTCGTGGGGTATGCGCTCAAAATGGTTTTAGGGAGAAGAAGACGATCACGATCGAGAGTGAGATTGTAACACCTGTCCTTCTGTAGGAATACAGCTGATTTTTTTTTCTTCAGAGATCGAACTTCAGACCGAATCGCGGCGTATGCTCCCGGTTCCGAGACGACATCAACTCGAATTTTCCGTGGGCGGTATGTCACGAATGACGGAGAAGGCTGAGGAAAAGGGAACCCGTACTGTTTGGAATGAAACGTTGTTTTTGTGAGTTGCGCGTCCATTTTCTAGACGCTAGCCGACTGAAATGTCGTCAGCGACGGGGAGAACCAATCCATCTTCCTCGTTAAAGTTATCCAGAACCACCGTGCTCGAAAGGACGAGATTGTCGGAACTCTGACTGCTACCGTCGGCGGAGTATTGGCAAGATTAAAGGGCGATAGTAAGAGATCATCGTGCATGACAGCATGTGTTTTTTTTACTGACGCGATCTCTCTCTGCGATTCAAGCACTTGAAGAGCCTCTTCACAAACATACTGCCAATGGTTCCGAACTCTTGGGAACTATGATCAAATTTTCGTTGGTCGTGAAGCAACACGATGGTGTTGGCTTGGATGCCGACGACCTCCAGGCTAAAGACGCTGTGGATGAGGCGGTCAGGGGGGCTAACGAACTGGGTTCGACACCCGGGGTCGTCGTCAGCAAGCTAGACTTTGTAGTGAAGCATCAAGATACTTTCAGCGTCTTGTTGAACACGTTGAAGCGGTTCAACGACATCGCGACAGCTGTCACCGAGGTATTAAGCGTTTCTTTTTCTCAGCTCCCTTGCATTAATCTGAACGTGATACAGATCCATCCCTATGCGTCACTAGCTTGGTCTATTATATCAGCTGCGAACAAAGTCTGGACTTTCTGCTTTTTTCGATATTCATTATCATTGCTGATATGCCCCCACGTAGGCGTTCCTGAACCAACAAGATAACGACGACCATATCATCAGCCTGACAGGCGTGATGAATGACGTCTTCGAGTTCGTTCACGACGCTGAACCTTTGAAGAAAATCAAGGCGCACATCAAGGCTATCAGGCTGATGACCCAGCAGGTGACGGAGTGCGGTTATTTCATCGCCGAATATGCCAGGCAAAAGAGCTTCTGTAAGCCGTCGTTGGATCCAAGTTCATTATGTCGACCTCTGATCCCTCCCCCGTACTCAGGGATTAGAACGGCTAAATACACGTTGGCGGATATCAGCGGAAAGGTCACGGATTACCAGAACAAGCTGAAGGAACTCAAAGCCGCATTCTTGGAGGGAGTGGTGTTACAGACAGGGATCATTGTCGTTTGCATGATGAATGTGATGGAACATACCAGTGCGTCCCCCTCCCCCCCCTCCAAACTACTGAGGTGTTCATTGGGCCTCCAACGTAGTGAAAGCCATTGATCTCAACGACATGCCATATGCGTATGGCGCTAGATATGTGCAGGAGGAGGAGGGATACCTTCATGGGATCCATGAGTCACTACTCTCCGACATCCAAGACATTCTCAACGATTCCGACCAAGACGCTCCGCAACTGTGCCTTCTCACAGGCGCTGCCGGATCGGGCAAATCTGCAATCGCTCGCTCCATCGCTCAACTGTACGACGGGCAGAAGCGACTAGGCTCGTCGTATTGCTTCTCCAGGACCGATCTCACCACGCGGAACCCACAGAACCTGTTCAGCACCATCGCGCGCGACCTCTGCGATCACGATCCACAGTACAAGTCCGCACTGTGGGGAGTCGTGAAAGACGATCGGGCACTCCGAACGTCGAGGTCATCATCACCCTTGGAGCAACTCGAGCGGTTCATCGTCGAACCTAGCGAGCGTTTAGATCCCATCGGACCCTTGATCGTCGTCATCGATGCTCTGGACGAATGCGGCGATCCACTTGATCGCCAGCCGCTCTTGAGTGCGATATCTAAGCAGATTTCTGGGAACAGGCTTCCGAGAAACCTTCGTTTTTTGGTCACCGCTCGTCCTGAGAGCGATATTCTCTCTGCGCTTCCGTCCAGCCCACGCTTGGTCCATATACGAATGGATGACGTTTCCCTGGGCGAGAATATGGTTGGTGGAGACGTCTACCCCTTTCGTTGATATACAGAATTTGAATCTCCTTAACCCGAGTCCGAGTTAGCCGGCCTGCCGGCCGTGAGCGTCGAAACTCTGACTCAGAACCTCGGGCCCAAGTTGCTCGTCTGCCGAATGGTATTCATTCAAGCATGGAACTAGTAGGCACTGCGAACTTCAATCCCAAGTTATCAACAACTCATTGAAATTGGTTTCGACCTCCAAAACGGTTGCACTCATTCGCTAGCGCTCTTACCTATATACATACCCTCGAGCTGCACTAATGTACAGTACCTAATCTTTCCCCATCTAACGTTCGTTACCTTCTGTTTGCTCGCAGTGGGACTGCCAGGCTTGTCTACAAATGACCTGTGGATCGGGGGTTCGGATGTGTTCGAATACTGATTCCATACTACACACCTCCAACGAGCTGTGCGGGCATATTCGAAGTTTGGAAATGTATCGAACCGAGATCGTCTGTATGCCAACAAATATCACAGTTAGATCGACAGCATCCTGTTGAGTACTACTGGTACCAGGTCCTTAACTTCTTGGAAATCGGAAAAAAATAGTACGCCTTTAGAGGTCATCTGATCGATCGAGCTTCTTGAAGTTGCGGCGGCTGCCACTGCATCTCGAGCGGTTCAGTCATGATCATATCACCAAACTTCTGTCATGCCTGACGTCATAACCAACTGGCATCAAAGACATGATGCACCTGGGCGAGTCCATATGCTCGTAACACCGTTGGCCGTCGCGTAAACACTCGCGCTCACGCTGCGCCCAAGTGC
The DNA here is from genome assembly GCA_038091855.1 of Leccinellum luteum. Taxonomy (NCBI): domain Eukaryota; kingdom Fungi; phylum Basidiomycota; class Agaricomycetes; order Boletales; family Boletaceae; genus Leccinellum; species Leccinellum luteum. Next base: position 12,575 of record JBBPPG010000344.1, on the reverse strand, counting down.
CAGATAATTTCATATTCCATGATGTAAATTCTGGGCTAGGCCAACGGTAACAAGGGCGTGGCGTCACTTCAGGGAATCTACTACTGGTAACAAAGGGGTGGCGCTAGGGGATTACCGCAAATGGTTAAGGCCGATCGACTTGTCTGCGCCATTCGTCCGCGGCCAACTGCTTTATCCTCAGTGTGCACTCGAGCAGGATCCGACGTTTCTGGTTTCTTCTTCGACTCGTCCGCCAGTGTCATCAGGATGTATCCTCTCGAGTCATCAACTAGCCATACAATGCTATGACTGAGACCGGTCACTAGACACATCTCCCGAAAGCGCCACCCCATTTCACTGTGGACCTGACCTGACGCTCATCAGAAGTCGAACAACGGCACGTACCAGAATAAACGGACATCGAATACGGACACGTTTCAGCTGCTGGACCCCCAAAATATCGGGTTGCTACGACCGACGGCTATAAAAGAGCAGCTCACACTGTGGTTGATCCCCTAACCTGGTACCATAACTCAGCCAACGATGTCTGAAAAAAACCTTACTCCTGGTCTTTACAAAGTCGTCTCTCTTGCCGAGGGCCATTACGCTGTCGGTATCAAAGATCTTGCTGAACCAGGCTCTTCTCAGCCTGTCCGCGTCTCTGGGCGAATCAAAGATGTAAGACAGGTCAACGCTTTTATCGAAACTACGTGACTCATCTTGTCCGCTTCAGTGGGAGCTCGAGAGAGAGAAAGAAACAATCTTACTCAGGATAGGTGGTTATCCGGTTACCCATGTGATCAACCACAAAGTTGCTGTCACCAGTCTCCCTGGGCTCGGGCAGAAATGGCGTGCGACCTACAGAGAAGCGCAGAAAGCACACACGTAAGGGATATTCCGGGGACTTGCACCTTCTGCTACTAATCAATATTTATGCAATGTTCAGCATCGCACTGGATGACAACCCGGCGATGGGATGGACGGTCCCTTCTGATATCGAAGACATCGCTGATGCTGAGGTTCTTCGTTCTATCCTGTTGAATACGACAGGTCTCTGACTTCGATGACAGGTTGAGATCAAGCTTATTACTGAAACCAAGTCCTTGCCTCCGCAGTATTCACGTAACCAATTGTTTCGGTTTGAGCGAGTTGGCGAATAGGTGCAAGGAATATATTCCACTGGATCACCGTAGGAAGCTAGTTTTTGTTGTATGTACGATATTTTGTGTTGTGCTGGTTGAGATCGAGGAATTGAATCTGTCTCGTTCCCGCACTTTCGGAGAGGTGCAACTTATTGATCGTGACAACCTTTACGATCTTACTTTGGTACTTGTCTCTCGATTTTGGACGCGCATCAGCATCGTCCTCTTGGATCTGAAAGAGACTTTCCTCGATCTCGATGCGCAGTCGACGGAGTTGCGCGCGCCATTTAGTGTCAACCTCGGACTCTGCTTGAGATGCCACACCGTGCATGGTCTCGACGGCCGCCTCGACAGCCTCTGCACGCTGCTCGCTTCGCGCTGCCTTGGCCTTACGGTATTTCATTCACGCTGGACGTTGATGGGACGATATACCGGTGACCGTGACGTGGAGGGACATCGTGTCCATGAACCGCGTCTGTGTGCCCCCGAGACTATACTCTTCGTGGATGCATTGCCGGGCATAGGAGACGTTGTGTCCTACGACAATCTGCGGGATCTCAGGGTCACCGAACGAGATGAGTTGCTGGACCTCCTCCGTCTGTCAGGGTGATATCCAGTAATACCACGCATTTTTTCGACGCGGCGCAGCCGAGGATTGCGTACGGATGGTAGGGCGACATCGTCTCGACGTCGAACATTGGCCGACCGTCATGTTACGGATACAGAACCTGTTCGCTTTACTCGAGCCGTGAGGTGGTAGTACTTTGTCCATCCCTGCTGAACGGCGAACTAGTCAGGTCGAGGGGGGAACGTGTCATGAATGAGTTGTTTGGCGAGGGACAACCAGGGTTGTGTGCAACGTGGTCCTATGCGAAAAAAAGTGCTCGCCCGGGCCGATGTCGGAGCCCTGTAGTTGAAGGAGAGCAAACCCGGTGTCTGGGAGGACGGAACCTTGCTTGGGGTACGGGCTATGCATGCGAAGATGATCGCGTGCGATCTGAACATAGGCGGGATTTGGAGGAGGCAAAACGGTATGATTGAGTATCTGCGCGTGAAGCTTGCGGGAGAGCAGTCACGGTTGGATTCCTAGTTGACTATACCGCAATCATACACAAAAAAAATATGTCGGAAGGCGTACCATCTCCATCCTTGTTTCCTTTCTTCGGACTCACGCTTGCCTGCGTTTTCGGTTTTTTATGAGATGAAGGTGGAATCACCGTGACCTTTGCACCAGGTTTCATCGACCGGTAATCGGAAGTTAGCGGCCCAATTATACTGTGTCCAGAGCTGATTTCATGATTGATAAGACAAGATGTGCATTTTATAAGAATACTTGTGACCCCATTCTCTGAATCTGAATTCCTTTGTCTACGTCGTATCCTGGTCAACGAAATGTGCTCGACTGCAGAAGGTTAGATTACACTCCCTTGCCACTACTGTTCAAGAGGACCTGTCATGACTATTTTTCGACTCCCAGATCGCTCTAGAGTAACTGAAATCAATTGTGGTAAAGCAGTATATTCTGCTTTCTTCACTGCCGATGGAAAGCACGTATTGAGCGGTGGTGACGATAGGATGATTCGACGATGGCAAGCAGGCGACGGTGATGAGGTGGGCACGGCAATTCCGAGTCCAACAGGGTATGCAATCTATGCAGCTGCGCTGTCGATGGATCGCAAATGGTTGGTGTGCGGGACTGCACAGTATGGTACCGGGATCTGCCAGTGGAATGAGGAAACTCACGCACATGTTCGGAGCGTCGGCGGAGGCGCAGTATACTCTGTGGATATTTCCCCAAACTCGATGACATTTGCTACGGGTGGGTCCGACTCACACGCGTTTATCTGGAGCATTCGCACAGGCACACAACTCGTGTCACTCCAGCACAGTGGCACCGTGGATACAGTTAGGTTCTCTCCAGATGGCTCACGCCTGGCCACTGCTAGCACTTCTTTCGGAGGGTCAATCCGGGTCTTTAATAGCCGCAATGGTCAACAGTTACTCGACATCCCGTGCTCATTCGAAGGCTGGAAATCCTCACAACTTGCTTGGTCTGCAAATGGTCATCAAATTTTCGCTGTCTCTGCGCTGATCAATGGAGCGAAGTGTTTCAACGCGAACTCAGGGTCATTGGTCGGAACATGGGCTATTCCAGACGGTTCTCTGAAGCATCCTTCTATCGTATCGTCGTCCAACCAAAAGTTTATTGCCGTCACTGCATACCGTTCACTGTCCTTTTGGGATGCCTCAACGCACGAGCAAATTGGCCAAGTAATCGAGCACGACAGTGGTGTTTTCTCCTTGGCGCTCTCTCCTGATGACGATCACGTTGTGACTGGCGAGGAAAATGGAAGAGTTACTGTGCGGAGTCTCCGTGACATCCTTCCGGACTCGTACTTTACACAACAGGTAAGCGCCGTTTCCACTGCTAAAAATAGGTTAATTTAAGGAAATCTCCCCCCTGCCCGGGCCAAATCCTCTGCATTGTGAGCGTGTTCAAATATTGATTCAGTATATCTCCTGACACTTCCAAGCACCACAGTTGCCACTCATACAAAACAGCGATGCGACATCCGAAGCATGTCCCCAGGGTGACTCGTCTCAAGAAGAACAAGTTCTATCAGAAGAGATATTTGATCCATTTGATCCATCTCTTCATCGTGAGCGTGTTCAAACTTTCGTTTCTTGCTTGACCTGACCCCTTCCAAGAGCCACAGTTGCCGCTCATACAAACCACTGATACGACTTTCGAAGCATGGTCCCAGGGTGACTTGTCTCGAGTGGAACAACTTCTAACAACAGAGACGTTAAATTCCCTGAATTATTCTCGTCATGCCCAAGTCCTCGCTCAACGCTCGCTGGTACGATCCCGTTTGAAACAATATAGCTTGTCTATCGACGATGCGTCAAAGGTAACCCATCTATCCTCTTAGTCCGGTAGGCTCCTATTGAATATCGCACATCAGTCTGTTGAGGTTCAGCGATCCGCTATCGGTCAGATAGCAATCACGATAGCTCGTGCCGGAAACAGCGACTACGACGCTGCCATGCGCATGTTTGACCTCGTGTTCACTAATGACCTCTCGACCGACATCAATCTCGTATTGTTGATCAAGGTATGGCATCATCGTTTTTTCTGCCACGTATACCGTTGTCTAATTACACTCAGGCCATCATCCTGTTCGAATGTGGACGACACGATGAGGCCATTTCGCGGGTCGAAGACTTGATTAACATCTTCGATGACAAGACCATGTATGTCACCGCTCGGGTAAGTAACCACCAAGGGTGCGAATGCAAGATGATGATAATCAGGCTGTGCTTAGGCTCAAATGTACCTCCTGCTCGCAGGGATGTCTTTGAAGGAAGACGACCATGAGCGGGCTGCGGAATTGCTTGGGCGCGCAGGGGACGCAGTCATCCCTGAAAAATGTCCGGAGCTAGTCGTAATCTCGCTTGTGACTCGTTCATTCTCTGTCCATGATCATCCGCACTAACACAATTCGGAAGATTTTTGGATGGAACTTCGATGGCCTTGTTGTCGCAATCGAGGAGCACCTTCAGAAGTGCATGAAAGCCCTGGAAGATATTGGTGATGGAGCAATGGAGTGTGAGAAAGCAGAAGAAGCAATTTCAAGTTACACTGCTGCGTTGTCTTTGAATCCTTCGAATCCTACGGGCCTTCTCGTCAAACGAAGCAGAGCCAGGGCAATCCAAAACTCGTGGGAAGATGCATTGAAAGATGCAGACCAGGTACGTGTTTTTCATCCCTCTCAAGTATGCGAAAATGGTGAATTTGATGAATTCAGGCAATCAAGTCAGACCCACAGGATCCCTGGGGATACGAAAGGAGGCATGCGGCACTGCACGCTTTGCAACGCATTGATGAAGCAATTGGTACCTTGAACCACATGATTTCCGTCACAGAAAATTCTCTCGCACATTTGGATGGACAGTGTAAATGTCACCCTGGTGGCGGGAGAGATGCTGCACTAGCGCACCTTTTGGATGATATCGTGGCTCGTTTGGGCGAAGCTGCGGTGCTTGCCTGGACGGGTCAGCCTTCATCGTACAACAGCTGCCTTTCCGACACCCTCGCCATTCATAACCAAGTTCCAGATCCATTTCCCACCATCGATGATGCTGAAATGGATGCGCGTGTCGCGGAATTAAAAGGTTCAATATCTCTCACCGACACGATGATTGTTTATGACGGGTTCATCCGTGCGCCATCCACGCGGTTTGCCCAAGGGAGAGTCTACCTTCCGTGCATCCTGTTTCCAGTCAAGAAGCTGGTCGAGAAAGATGCCAAGATTGGTGAAGGGAGGTGTTACCGTGCCCGGGTATCAGGCATTGGCCACATTGAATTTTCCACGGCGGATAGGCTCTCGTTGTCGGAGCCACGCAGACTCGCTTTCGCCCATCCTTGGATTCGGTATTTGCGTGGCCCAGTCGAGGAGGAACCTTGTGGAAGCTCGTCAGATAGCGACGACGATTCTTCGTTGTGCTCTGGTTCGGACGTAGAAGAAGAGTCTCTGTCTCCCGCTGCAGTTTCTGCGCCCGATGTGGCTACGCCGGTGTATGCAGGACCGATCGCCACGATGGACATCTCTACCCGGGCATTGCAACTAGTCGTCCGTCTGCAGCAGCCATTCCCTGGGCTTTTACTGCAGCAACAGACGCATGGAGGGTACAAGCGTGTCGCTGCTGAGCATGAGATCGTCGTTCCAGGGCTTGAACGCCGCATCAACTCCGTCAAGGATGTCCGGGTCGAAGTTGTGGAAATATTATAATGGAAGACATGGAGAATTCGGTCTCCAGTTGATGTCGACGTTCGCATTTAGTACTTGACGCCATGCTTTATGTATCTTTCTCTTCGATTGTGTAGTTTGGAAGTTTAGACCTCCCGCCCGAGTCGACTCCGATCACCGTCACTCCCTCATGAGCTCGTACCTTGCTCAAAATGAGCAAGACTTGCACTGTCTATGAACTACTGCGCTCGCGAACAAGGCCAAAGTTTGAAGGCTTGAAGGCGGCCATGCTGGTTCATCATACCTCCGCCGCCGCTCCACCTGGACTCTCGCCGCCTCGCTCTAGGATGGGACTCGACTTGGACGCGCTCATACGGCCTGTGAGGTCCTCACGTCATTGCTGTGAAAGCTCAACGGCTGTCGTGTTTGCATCGTCCTCTTGGATCTGAGGGAAACTTTCCTTGATCTCGATGCACAGTCGACGGAGTTGCGTGTGCCGTGTAGTGTCGACCTTGAGATGCCACATCGTGCATGATCTCGACGGCCGCCTCGACAGCCTCTGCAGGCTGCACACTTCGCACTGCCTTGGCCTTGCGGTATTGTATTCACGCTGGACATTGATGAGACGATATACCGGTGACGGTGACGTGGAGGGACGTCGTGTCCATGAACCGCGTCTGTGCCCCTGAGGCTATACTCTTCGTGGATGCGTTGCCGGTCATAGCAGACGTTGTGTCCTTGTTGTGTCCTATGGCAATCGGCGGGATGTCAGGGTCACCGAACGAGATGAGTTGCTCCACCTCCTCCCTCTCGCCGAGAAGTCAGGGTGATATCCAGCAATACCACGTGTTTTCAGTCGCGGCGCAGGCGAGGACTGCGTGCGGATGGTAGGGCGGCATCGTCTCGACGTCGAACATGAGCATTTACTCTGGCTGACCGTCATGTTCCGGATACAGAACGTGTTCGCTTTACTCGAAGCGTGAGGTGGTAGTACTTTTTCAATCCCTGCTGAACGGCGAAGTAGTCAGGTCGAGGGGGGAACGTGTCATGAACGAGTTGTTTGGCGAGCGACAACCAGGGTTGTGTGCAGCGTTGTCCTATGCGAAAAAAGTGTTTGCCGATGTCGGAGCCTTGGAGTTAGGGGAGAGTAAACGCGGTGTCTGGGAGGACGGAACCTTGCTTGGGGTCCAGGCTGTGCATACGAAGATGATCGCGTGCGATCTGAACATAGGCGGGATTTGGAGGAGAAAAAACGGTATGATTGAGTATCTGCGCGTGAAGCTTGCGCGAGAACAGTCACAGTTGGACTCCTAGCCGACTGTACCACAGCCATACACGAACAAAAATATGTCGGAAGGCGTACCATCTCCATGCTTGTTTCCTTTCTTCGAACTCGCGCTTACCTGCGTTCAAGTTTTTGGTTTTTTATGAGATGGAAGTGGAATGTGCAATTTACGGTGACCTTTGCACCAGACCGGCAATCGGAAGTTAGCGGCCCAATATAATGCTGTGTCCAGAGCTGATTTCATGATTTATAAGACAAGATGTGCATTTTATAAGAAAGGCTCTGGCGTACTTGTGACCCCACCCTCTGAATCTGAATTCCTTTCTCTGACTTGTATATCCTGGTCAACGATATGTGCTCGACTGCAGAAGGTAGATTACACTCCCTTGTCACTACTGTTCAAAAGGACCTGTCATGACTATTTTTCGACTCCCAGATCGCTCTAAAATGACTGAAATCAATTGTGGTAAAGCAGTATATTCTGTTTCCTTCACTGCCGATGGAAAGCACATATTGAGCGGTGGTAGCGACGGGATGATTCGACGATGGCAAGCAGGCGACGGACGTGAGATGGGCACAGCAATTCAAACAGGGAATACAATCTATGCCGCTGCGCTGTCGATGGATCGCAAGTGGTTGGTGTGCGGGACTGCAAAAGGGTATGTCGGGATTTGGAATGCAGAAAGTCACACAAACATTCGGAACGTCGGCGGCCACACAAGCGCAGTACGCTCTGTGGATATTTCCCCCAACTCAATGACATTTGCCACGGGTGGGTCCGACTCACGCGCGTTCGTCTGGAGTATTCGCACAGGCACGCAACTCGTGTCACTGCAGCACACTGGTTCCGTGGATACAGTGAGGTTCTCTCCAGACGGCGCACGCCTAGCCACTGCTTCGGTCGGAGGGTCAATCCGGATCTTTGATAGCCGCAATGGTCAACAATTACTCGACATCCCATGCTCATTCGAAGGCTGGAAATCCTCACAACTTGCTTGGTCGGCAAATGGTCATCAAATTTTGGCCGTCTCTGCACTGATTAATGGAGCGAAGCGTTTCAACGCGACCTCAGGATCATTGGTCGGAGCATGGGCTATTCCAGGCGGTTCTCTGGAGCATCCTTCTATCGTATCGTCGTCCAACCAAAAGTTTATTGCTGTGACTGCATACCGTTCACTGTCCTTTTGGGATGCCTCAACGCACGACCAAATTGGCCAAGTAATCGAGCACGACAGTGGTGTTTTCTCCTTGGCACTCTCTCCTGATGACGATCATGTTGTGACTGGCGAGGAAAGTGGAAGAATTACTGTGCGGTGTCTCCGTGATATCCTTCCGGACTCGTACTTTACACAACACGTAAGCCCCGTGTACACTGCTAAAAATTGACTAATTTAAAGAAATCTCCCCCCTGCCAATTCCTCTGTATTGTGAGCGTGTTCGAATATTGATTCAGTACATTTCCTGACACTTCCAAGCGTCACAGTTACCACCAAACAGCGACGCGACATCCGAAGCATGGACCCAGGGAGACTCGTCTCAAGAAGAACAAGTTCTATCAGAAGAGATCTTTGATTCATTGGATCCTTCTCTGCATCGTGAGCTTGTTTAAACTTTCCTTTCTTGTTTCACCTTACCGTTCCAAGAACCACAGTTGCCGCTCATACAAACCACTGATGCGACCTTCGAAGCATGGTCCCAGGGTGACTTGTCTCGAGTGGAACAACTTCTAACAACAGAGACATTAAAATCCCTGAATTACTCTCGTCATGCACAAGTCCTCGCTCAACGCTCTCTCGTACGATCCCGTTTGAAACAGTATAGCCTGGCCATCGACGATGCAACAAAGGTAGCCATTCTATCCTTTTAGTCCGGTGGGCTCGTATTGAATATCACATATCAGTCTGTTGAGGTTCAGCGATCTGCTATCGGTCACATAGCGGTCACGATAGCTCGTGCCGGAAACAGCGATCACGACGCTGCCATGCGCATGTTTGACCTCGTGTTCACTAATGATCTCTCGACCGATATCAACCTCGTATTATTGATCAAGGTATGGCATCAGCGTTTTTTCTGTCACTTATACCGTTGTCTAATTACACTCAGGCCATCATTCTGTTCGAATGTGGACGACACAATGAGGCTATTTCGCGGGTCGAAGACTTGATCAGCATCGTCGATGACAAAACCATGTACATCACCGCTCGGGTAAGTAACTGCCATGATTGCGAGTGCGAGATGATGATGATCTGGCCGTGCTTAGGCTCAAATGTACCTCCTACTCGCAGGGATGTCGTTGAAGGAAGGCGACCATGAGTTGGCTGCGGCACTGCTCGGGCGCGCAGGGGACGCAGTCGTCACCGAAAGATGTCCTGAGCTAGTCGTAATCTCGCTTGTAACTCGTTCATTCTCTGTCCATGATCATCCACGCTAACACAATCCGGAAGATTTTTGGATGGAACTTTGATGGCCTTGCTGGCGCAATCGAACAGCATCTTCAGCAATGCATGAAGACCTTGGAAGATATTGGGGACGTTGCAATGGAGTGTGAAAAATCAGAAGAAGCGATTTCAAGCTACACTGCTGCATTGTCTTTGAATCCTTCGAATCCTACGGGCCTTCTCGTCAAACGAAGCAGAGCGAGGGCAACCCAAAGCTCGTGGGAGGATGCACTGAAAGATGCGGGCCAGGTACGTCTTTTTCTTTCCTCTCAAATATTCGAAAATGGTAAAGTTTATGAAATCAGGCAATCAAGTCAGACCCACAGGATCCCTGGGGGTACGAAAGAAGGCATGCGGCACTGCACGCTTTGCAGCGCATTGATGAAGCAATTGGTACCCTGAACCACATGATTTCCGTTACAGAAAATTCTCTCGCACATTCGGATGGACAGTGCAAGTGTCACCCTGGTGGCGGGAGAGATGCTGCACTAGCGCACCTTTTGGAGGGTATCGTGGTTCGTTTGGGCGAATCTGCGGTGCTTGCCTGGACGGGTCAGTCTTCATCGTACAACAGCTGCCTTCCCGACACCCTCGCTATTCATCACCAAGCTCCAGATCCTTTCCCCACCATCGATGATGCTGAAATGGATGCGCGTGTCGCGGAATTAAAAGGTTCAATGTCTCTCACCGACGCGATGTTCGTTTATGATCGATTCATCCACGCGCCATCTACGCGGTTTGCCCACGGGAGAGTCTACCTTCCCTGTATCCTGTTTCCAGTCAAGAAACTTGTTGAGAAAGATGCTAAGATTGGTGAAGGGAAGTGTTATCGTGCCCGTGTGTCAGGCATCGGCCACGTTGAATTTTGGACGGCGGACAGGTTCTCGTTGTCGGAGCCACACAGACTCGCTTTCGCCCATCCTTGGATTCGGTATTTGCGTGGCCCAGTCGAGGAGGAACCTTGTGGAAGCTCGTCGGATAGCGATGACGATTCTTCGTCATGCTCTGGTTCGGACGCAGAAGAAGAGTCTTTGTCTCCGGCCGCAGTTTCTACGGTTGCGCCCGATGTGGCTGCGCCGGTGTATGCAGGACCGATCGCCACGATGGACATATCTACCCGGGCATTGCAACTAGTCGTCCGTCTGCAGCAGCCATTCCCTGGGCTTTTGCTGCAGAAACAGTTGTATGGAGGGTATAAGCGTGTCGCTGCTGAGCATGAGATCGTCGTTCCAGGGCTTGAACGCCGCATCAACTCCGTCAAGGACGTCCGGGTCGAAGTTGTGGAAATTTTGTAGTCGAAGACATAGAGAATTCGGTCTCCAGTGTCATTATCTGATGTCGACATTTGCATTTAGTACTTGATGCTATGCTTTCTTATATCTTTCTCGCCGATTGTGTAGTTTGGAAGTTTATATGTATGTAGACCCCCGCTCGAGTCCACTCCGATCTCCGTCACTCCCTCATGAGCAAGAAATGCACTGTCTATGAACTACTGCACTCGCGAACAAGGCCTTAAAGGCTTGAAAGCGGCCGTGCTGGTTCATCATACCTCCGCCGCTCTACCTGTACCCTCGCTGCCTCGCTCTAGGATGGACTCGACTCGGACGCGCTCACACGGCCTGTGAGGTCCCCCAGCATTGTTGTGAAAGCTCAACGGCTGTCGTGTTTGCATCGTCCTCTTGGATCTGAGGGAGACTTTCCTCGATCTCGATGCGCAGTTGACAGAACTGTAGTGTCGACCTCGGACTCTGCTTGAGATGCCACATCGTGCATGAACTCGACGGCCGCCTCGACAGCCTCTGCACGCTGCTCGCTTCGCGCTACCTTGGCCTTGCGGTATTTCATTCACGCTGGGCGTTGATGGAACGGCATACCGGTGATGGTGACGTGGAGGGATATTGTGTCCTTGAACCGCGTCTGTCTCCCCCCAAGACTATACTCTTCGTGGATGCGTTGCTGGTCATGGGAGACGTTGTGTCCTACGACAATCGGCGGGATCTCAGGGTCACCGAACGAGATGAGTTGCTGCACCTCCGTCTCGCCGAGAAGTCAGGGTGATATCACGCGTTTTTAGACTCGGCGCAGGCGAGGACTCCATACGGATGGTAGGGCGGCACCGTCTTGATGTCGAACATGAGCATCTACTCTGGCCGACCGTCATGTTCCGCCGGATACAGAATGTATTCGCTTTACTCGAACCGTGAGGTGGTAGTACTTTGTCCATCCCTGCTGAACGGCGAAATAGTCAGGTCGAGGGGAGAACGTGTCATGAACGAGTTGTTTGGCGAGCGACAACCAGGGTTATGTGCAGCGTGGTCCTATGCGAAAAAAGTGCTCCCCGATGTCGGAGCCTTGGAGTTGAGAGAGAGCAAACGCGGTGTCTGGGAGGACGGAACCTTGCTTGGGGTCCAGGCTATGCATACGAAGATGATCGCGTGCGATATGAACATAGGCGGGATTTGGTGGAGGAAAAGCGGTATGATTGAGCATCTGCGCGTGAAGCTTGCGGGAGAGTAGTCACAGTCGGACTCCTAGCTGACTGTACCGCACCCGTACACGAACAAAAATATGTCGGAAGGCGTACCATCTCCATCCTTGTTCCTTTCTTCGAACTCGCGCTTACCTGCGTTCAAGTTTTTGGTTTTTATGAGACGAAGCCTGAGGTGGAATGTGCAATTTACGGGCGAGGGAGACCATGACCTTTGCACCAGGTTTCATCCACCGGTAATCGGAAGTTAGCCGGCAGCCGCATAATTATGCTGTCCAGAGCTGATTTCATGATTGATAAGACAAGATGTGCATTTTATAAGAAAGGCTCTGGCGTACTTGTGACCCCACCCTCTGAATCTGAATTCCTTTCTCTGACTTGTATATCCTGGTCAACGATATGTGCTCGACTGCAGAAGGTAGATTACACTCCCTTGTCACTACTGTTCAAAAGGACCTGTCATGACTATTTTTCGACTCCCAGATCGCTCTA
>JBBPPG010000343.1:0-27713 GCA_038091855.1 Leccinellum luteum | reverse complement strand
AGGGGTAGTGGTACACACTATCCGTTGTTGAACCCTGCGCACGTCCTCCTAGTGGTCAAAGCGGAGGGTTATCGGAAGGCCTGGGGTCGTAAGGATTTCAAGAAGCCGCCTACGTAGAATACTTAAGTATTACTATCCTTACTGGTGTAGTGTAAACACGTGTCAACACGAACGATTTGTCCCCCAATCGACCAGGATATGTACGGTGTTGCTAGCGGCTCTCTTCCTTCTTCTTCTTCTTCGGCTTTGCGCAGGCTGCTACAGTTTTCCTCAATCCACTCGAATCCCTCCCATCTCCCATATCTCCGCAGCAGACAAATCTTGTACTTGCGGCTCACCTTGGGCTTGAGCAATTCGAGGTAGTCAATTAAGCTGGGCGACTAAACCACCTGTTCAGGGTGCTTGAATTCGTGAGGCAAGGCGACAGTGCTTTCTGCTACTCGTAGACGAGGCATACGCCCGCGGTAAGTTACACGAGAGGTCCCCTGCGTAATTTTGCCTTACTTTGTCACAGATATCGTCCCATCGACTTTCAAGCCCTCGTTCTACTTCTCCGAGTCGCGATCTTATTTATGGTCGTCTTTTTTGAAGACGTACACTCAGCGCGCCTCGCACGTATACACCTACGTCGCTAGCGAGCCCTCCATCCCGACTCAAGGCGTCCCTCGTGCGCTCGATGTCTTCTCCACACCCTCATTGGCCAACGATGCCTTCCTGGCCGAAATGTCGACACTCGTGAAACGATCCTTCGTTCGTCCCGCCCGCGCCACCACCCTCGTCGGAACCAGCAAATCAGTTCTTCCAGTCCGCTCCGTCCTCTGACGCACAGCGTATCTCGCAAGAAGCTCTCGACGAGGAGTTCGCGAGGAGGCTCGCGCTCGAAGAACAACAGGGTGCTGCCCAACCATGGCCACCACAGGATACACAAGGTCCGACGCTGTATCCGGCATATCAGCCCCGTCAGGGAGGGAGGGGCGGATGGGGGAGTCCACCACAAGATAGATCACAGAGTCAAGGCCAGACAAACTACTCCATGGCAGAATTTCAAGATGGGTTCAATCGCATCGCTGAATGTACGTCCGTCGGTCTTCGTTGGTCGGCGATCCGATCTCGTTTGGTATTTTCTAACGATCGACTCATAGCTGGGAAGAAGACATTTTCCTCCATCGTGTCCAAAGTGAAAGCAAAGATGCAAGAATTCGATCAGGGTCAGGGATGGTCTGGGTCGTCCCCACAATCGGGTTCGACGCAATACCACCCGTCCTATGCACCAGGCCAACAGCAGAGCCCCGCACAAGGTGCATATGGGCAACCTTACCCTTCTACACAGCCCTACACGTCTACGCAGCCTCGGACGAACTCGACGTATCCTCGAACAAACACCTTTCAGACGTCTCCTCCGCGTTCGGGGGTGCTGCGCCCCGCAGCGGCAGAAACTGGGCAGATCACCGCGACGTCTCAGCATCCCTCGTATTATGATCCAAATACGCGCGGGTATGACCTCTACGGGGACGACGAGGAAATCCAAATCGTCGACAATACCACACCATCTGCCCCTGCTGCTACTACACCATCCATCGCTACTGAGCCGAAACCCACGACGGCTTTGCACGTTGCCGGCCCAGCTAGTCCGACTAATACAACACCTCCCCCATCGTTTGTCACGAGCCCCCCACCATCATACGCCTCGCCCTCTCCAGTGTCGACGATTTCGCCGAAGCCGAGCCTGAGCGCGTCTCCTCCTGCTCGATCTCTCACTGGGACCCCGACGATTAGTGGGGGGAGGAGTACGACCCCTGGTGCGCCGGGTGGTGTCGATTTCAGTACGTGTTTACTTTTGTCTCACGCTCTGGGTAGTGCTGATCGGAATCGCACACTCTTGCACAGGTAAACTTGGTCTGTTGCCGAAACGTCAGATATCGCTCGTGCGACCCCAGTCTCCGCCCATGGCCACCGTACATTCGGTGAGTACGACTGGGAGCTCGACGGACAGGGAAGAGGAACGCGAGTCCGAGTTTGTAGAGAATCCGTTCGAGGACCTGCGGTGAGCGAGGGTGTTTAGATCTCGGAGTTTTCTTTCTTCCCTGTGTTTTTCTTTGGCTGAACTCGTGTTTTTTCGTTCCGTTTCCATGATGGTTCGATGCGAGGGTAAATGTGTGACTGACTATTTATGTGAGTCTGAGCTTTCCTGTGTGTCCATAGAACGATGTTCTGTCACCGCCGGACGACGTCGGTCGGCCTGAACACTACATGTCACTATTCTACATAGATGTTGTATAGCGTCCTCGAATCCAATGTAATTGACGAGACGGCTCCATCTCTCACCGCCTCGCCAGTATCCCCGATGTCGTTCTAGTCGGTGTCGCGACGCCTAGGTCGGGTAGAGGTGGGTGCGCTTGATGCGCGGCCACAGCCAGAAAAAGGGCGTTGCGTAGGAAATATCGAATGAATCAATGCCGGCGGTGAGGAGTTCGCCGATGCGTCCACGGCCGTCAGCGACGACAGAGCCTGAATCGCCGGTGAAGGAGAAGACGCTGGACTTGCTGTTGTAAGGTAAAATCGCCCACTCCTTCGACGTAACGTGATCGCCGTTGTAGTAGTGTAGACGAACGAACGAGAATATCCCGGTAGCACGGCCTATGGTGACGCCGGTCGTTTTGCCGTTCTTAACGACTAACAAACAAGTTTCGCCATCGCAGTCAAGCATATCCGGATTTTGCATCTCTGTTTCCGGGATGATATCCCGAAGCTGAAGGAGTCGGTCATCCGGATACTTAAAGGTCGCGGGGACGTCCGCGCGGGGGTACATCTTCGATGTGAAATCACGGGCCGGAATCTCCGTCCCTGGATATGGCAGTTAATCTAGGCGTCCTTAGTAAGATAGATAAAAACATACGTACCGTCCTCGCTATCCTGCCTCGCCCTCGTTTTTTTTCAACATTCCCGTTGTAGATATCGGTAGTTACGCGGTGGTTGTCGATCTTGTTCTTGATGGATTCGAGAAGGTTTTCGAACGCCCTGTCGCCGAGAAGAAGGACATTGCGAGGAGGCGCGCTGTTGTTTGTGCGCGCGTAATCCACGTTTCCCTCGTTTGATGGAAGAGCACATGACGCGCCGTAACGAGCAAGACCTCCAGTTCCCTCGGCGTGAGATTTGTCCTGGGAGGCGATGGAGAGCCCCACCACAGTAGTAAGGGGTCTGCGAACGTCGACCGTTGGATCGGAATCTTCAACATGTTTGAGGAGGCCGGGACCGGCTGATCGGATGTACTTGGATTCTCTGAATTCTACCTCGACGCCAGTGATCCCGGACACCTTGAGAAGGTAGAGGCAGCCGCGTGACGCTGTGTGCGCGTCCTCGCCAGAGAGGGCCCCGGGAAATAGGCCGATCCAAAGGATGACGGGGCTGACGACCTCTCCCTCTCCGACCTTGATGAAACGCACTACGTCGATTGTCGTCCAAGATACGTTTGAAGAACCCAGGAAGTTGCAAATTGTCGGACCCAAGTCGTTCCAGACGGCGTTGAGTCTGTGTCCAAAGACCGGGCGGAGTTCCTTCAACTTGCTTTGGTCTTCAGGTCCACAGGGTTGCGTCGACGGCGAGGTCCCCGTACGGTAAACCAACCTAGGGCAAGATGGTAGACCTGAGTAATAAGATGTTGCCTCCGCCTCGGAGATAGTAGGTTGAGGTGGAGGAGGGGAGGTGGCGGACACGGAGCGATGGTCGAGGCTGAGGACGCCCAGTGAAAGATCGTTAAGAAGCTTGGATACCATTAGAAGGTGCAATTTATAGGTGGATGGGAAGGACTTATAAGGTCCCGGGAAGGTGGCTGTGGCTGACCGCGAGAATGACGTTGACTGTGAGGCTGACATGATGTCATAGCGGGCGCATCGGGAGCAGGGAGTTGAAACAGGCGTTGGGTGGTGAGAATCATCAACACCATGACATGCAATCTTGACATCGTCCTCTACTATGGACACCACCAGTTCTCCGCGCCTCCATCTCGAAAAAGTGTTCTTGGATGAAGCCAAGACCACGTTGGTGAGTGTTTCACACCTGGGATCCACAGAAAATATTATATTGTTCCTTCCCGCCAACAGATTCTACCCAGGAATCCAAGCCCTTCCCCTCACGAGCGATCTGCCATGATGAGGGATGCCTTGGAGAAGAAGAAGGAGGCCATATCCCTTCTCGCAGGGTGATGTCGAACATCATGCTTCGTTCATGATTGAGGAGAGGGGTCTCGACGAGACCATTCGGTTCTACGACGCACATTCTAAAATCGGGGATCCTTACACTGCTATCGGTAAATTCATGAAAGCTGTGTCCCGTCTCACCATTACTCCCCCTTCAATCGACAGACAAGATTTGGTAGGTTATCCCATCTCAGATTGTTATCCCCAACGTCTCATTGTTATCATTTAGAAGCATACCTTTACATAAGATTCGCTGTCTGTAGTCAACAACCAAGGACTGGTGGAATATCGGGTGTGAGTCTGTATGCCTCGCAGAGGTGGAGGGCGCGCGCGGGGGCGATCCCTCGACCATCTCAACATCGTCAAGTGTATAAAATATAATAAGATTCCTGAAAGAGTTCAGATGTTCGTTCCCTCTCGAAGATGAGACCGCCGATCGTGGTCTCCTGGACCCCATCGTGACCATACCGGTACCCGTGAAGGAGCTCGCTCCAGATGTTCTAAAACAGATTCGTGACTTTGACTCTGATCTTCGTCTTGGTCGTCCTTTTCATGCTGTCATGTCTGCGTCTACCGACAATTTCCCCGACGGACACTTCAAGTTCGTGACGTCGACAACTTTAGGCTTTCCTCGTTGTCCCTTGCTTGTTCAAACCAGGCGGACATTCACTAACTGGTGTAGTATAAATACGTGTCAACACGAACGATTTGCCCTCCAAGTGAACCAGAATGTCGACCAGGATGTATGCGGTGTCGCTAGCGACTCTCTTCTTCTTCGGTCTCGCGCAGGCTGCTACATTTTTCCTCAATCCACTCGAGTCCCTCCCATCTCCCACATCTCCGCACCAGGCAAATCTTGTACTCGCGGCTCACCTTGGGCTTGAGCAATTCGAGGTAGTCAATCAAGACTAAACCACCTGTTCAGGGAGCGTGAATTCGTGGGGCAAGGCGACCACAGTGCTCTGCTGCTACTCATAGACGAGGCGTACGCTCGCGGTAAGTTACATGAGGGGTCCCCTGCATAACTTTGCCTTACTTGGTCACAGACATCATCCCATCGGCTTTCAAACCCTCGTTCTCCTTCTCCGCTTCTCCGAGTCTCAGTCCTATTCATGGTCTTCATTTTTAAAGACGTGCACTCAGCGCGCCTCGCACGTATATACCTATGTCGCTAGCGAGCCCTCCATCCCGACTCAAGGCGTCCCTCGTGCGCTCGACGTCTTCTCCACACCCTCGTTGGCCAACGAAGCCTTCCTGGCCGAAATGTCGACGCCCGTGACATACTTGGACTCGCTGCCTGCACCCGACCGTTTTGCGGCGCTTGAACTGACGGGCGTACCCAAGCTCCCAAAGTCGTACGGCCGGTCGAGCGAGCAATATAAGCTCGCGGCGGACGCCTTGCGTGTTGCCATAGATGCCGCGCTGACAGCAGATGGAGCGTCGGTCCGCCTCGCGTTGATCACATACGCGCCGAGCGAGCAGAGGAAGAGGAGTACACTACTCACTGATCAGGTCGTCGAGGTCACACCAGCTGCGCGGTGAAGTTCAAAGGGGCTTTCTCCTGCAGGAAGGGTTCCTCTTCTTGACAGGGTTTCGAGTCCTGGGCCATATAAGCAGCTATGAGAAACTCACGAAGTGTCAGCACCGAAGATGACTGACCGTCTTAGAAACCCAATCGTGCTGAGACTCTGTACCTCCAAGTTCTGTGTTACCAGCGATCTCGCCCAGCTTTACATCTCGTTCCGAGTGGGGAGGACCCATTCTGGCGGGTTGTCACCCTGTTCGTTATCCTCGTCGCGATCCCAGAGAAGTTCGGGGAATGCCCATCGCAGCAACCATTCTATAGTCAAATCGACGTCCTGCTTGCTTGCGGGCGTGGCAAAGATGATGGAAACCAAGTAGATTGTATAGCGGAACCGTCCCAGTGCAAAGGGTACTAGATAGACTGTTTAATTGTGTGAGTAAATGGTACATGAGACTCAGATCAGCCACTCGCGCAAATCAACCACCCCTAACTGGAATGAATGTCTTAATCGCTGACACGAGAAAGGAGGAGCCAACTGCCAGCTCTATGAAATGAAGAAGGTGGCCAAGGAAGAACCAAATTCTGTCAGGGAAGAAAAGACTGATAATGATGATGGTGATGGACCCGCCAGCAGATGCTCCACCAGAAATAGCAAGCCAGCGCCAGGCGTCGAGGCTAGCAATTTCACTCATTTCCCAGAACATGGCTGTCTCGCCGCCATATATGATGATAAGCAGAAATATGTTCAGTATGAATGGACGAGCTTGGAATGAGTCGGGACAGCCGGCCGTCTCGGAAGCAAGTGGGTGGCATGCACGTTGCTGGGGTTGCGTTCTTGTTTGTTGTGGCGATAAGTTTGAAAGAGGATTTACCTCCGCCGAGCTGGACAGCCGCTATGACATCATGCTTATGTAACAGGTAAGTGAATGGGAAGTTGGTCAAACGCACCTCATATCTCCCCTGGCAGACAATGGTCCCAAGCTTCCGGATACCTCGGGTTGAAGGGCATTCTTCATCAGCGTGCAGGAACCCGGCGTCCAAATGATGATATCGGATGTACCACTCCCAATGTATGGTACAAAGGATCATCATCCTCCATCCACGTTTAGGGCGATTCATAGGTCTTCCGAATGCAGGCAGGACCGACAAAGGATACTTGCTCTTAAAAAGTCGTATCAGCGGGACAGAAGAGCAACCTGAGGCGACGAGAACGTCATACACTGTAAGTCATACACAGGCTCATAGCATCTCCAATTCAAGTTTGTGAACGCCTCCTGCACCGCACCTTCGCCATTTACATTGATATTGACGGGATCATAGTATGGAAGGTGCACCGAGCGCTCAGCGGATGCATGGGAAAAATGCAACGCGACTCCGAGTCGGTCGGAGGGTCAGCTGATAACTTAAAGAAGCGACCAATGCCAGTGTGTGGAAGCCTATCAACAACATCACATCCGAAGAGTGACTCGGAGGAACTCGGTTGAGCTAACTTGTTCTTCACCGAGACAAATTTCCTACCGCAGTAAATCAATATTACTAGTACGAAGCCCGACGATGTCACGTCTACTATAGTAAAGTAAGTACATACTTGTGATACAGATCATGCTCCGACGCCGGCGGCGGATGCTGCAGTCGTTCCTTGATCGTGCTAAAGATTCGTGGCTCATGGATGCCAGTGGTATTGCTCGACCCCCCGTCGGCGTTTTGACCTCGAAGTTGGTCTTGAAGAAGCAGTCTCTCCTTCTATCGCAGGCGGAGTCGTAAGAGCTTCCGTGCTGTCCTGCCAGTGGTAGGAGGCCTCTGGAATTCCGCACTGACCTTCTGTTTCCGGAGACGGGTTGACGGTAGGTCGATCGGTTGACGTTTACCGCGCATTTGCTCGATATATAACATCGCATTAATGCTCATTATCACAGCAAGTGTAGCAAGGCTCGCACGATAGAGCTGCGTGAGCGGACCACCACTCCCTGGCACATTGATGCATTATTAATGACACTCCTTGTAAGCCATTGATGCAACACCACTGCAATCCTTGTTACCGTCTCCCTGCTTGTAGGTTATGCATCACCCCGCCTTGGGAGCGAACAGACTCGCGAACAAAACGTCCTGGATAGCTGCCGACGATTAATGACAGGCTGTAGCTGCAACTTTGTGTATCACTGAAGCATTTCGGAAGGAAATCATGAACAACTCGGAACAGCTTACCGACAGTCCGACAGTGTAGCATCGGGTACGGTGCGAGCTGAAACACACCATCAAGGCCAAGCTACCACGCTGGAAGAAGACATCGCCTCAATGCCACCCGTAATCTTTTTACGACGCAGTGCGCCTTCAACTTGACCCTGGGATTGAAAGCGATCAGCGCAAGTCCGCCGATCCAACTAACAACGCATCGCGTGAACGAAAATCCTTCAGGAATTCTGAAGTGTATTACAGGTACGTTCCTTGCGCACGTTCCGATCCGATTCGATAGCGCCGCCTCGCGCGCTCGCTGTCTCAGTCGTCATAGCTCCCTAGTCTCTTTGTTTACTTTATTACATAGTTGCCGCACCACCCTCCCGCGCCACTCCTCTCTACTATGTATATAAGCCCTCCGTGTCCTTGCTGTATGCCATCGGATAGATCCCCCGTTTCCCGTTCACGTCCTCTTCTCGCTCGCTCACTGGCAGCTCTTTCCTCGCCCCCAGCTCTGATCGTCCACCCCCTTTTGGCTAACTCCTGTCCCATTTAGATCTCGCACTGAGCCTTCCGCATTCCCATCGAATAGGAACGTCCCCACATATTTTGGAGCCCACCGCGAGGGAATAGTTTTGACTCAACCCGAGCCACATCACGCTATCATTCCTCCGCCAAGTAATTCCGCGCGGACGGCGAAGCCGCCCAAACGTAGGAACCTCCTAACCGTCCCAACCTCGCTCCCTTCTCCGTATCCCGCCGTTCCCGGATCGTTGCCCATCATGGCTCACTCCCCCATCCCCCGTCGTTTTACCCCGCCAGCACTACGCGCCCCATTAAATATCGTTCCGTCCGCACCCACCGCTCCATTGATTTCATCCGCTCCGTCAGCATTTTCGTCCGCCTCCACCAGCACATCCGCGCCATCGTCCTCTAATCCGCTACCACCCCCTCCGACGTCCGTAACCGTCCCGCCCCCACTCCCGTTTACCGCCATGTCAACCGCAATCACAAAAGGAATCCAGGGCATGCCCGCGCCAACTTCGTCCAAGGCCCCGTCGTTTGATAGCAAGACGTCCGACCTCCTCGAATTCTTTGAGATCTTCGACGACCTGGCCAAATCCTGTGGCCTCTCCGATGCAGAAAAGTGCAAAACTGTCGTGCGCTATGTCGACAGACTACCAAGCTCTTCTGGGTCCGACTCAAAGGGTACCAAAGCCAAGACTATACAGAGTTCAAAAAGAGTATATTTTACCAGTACCCCGGTGCCGAAAACGGGGTTCACTGTACCCTTCGCGACCTCGAACGTGTCATCACGGCCCCCACGAATGATGACATCACCACCGAAACCGAGCTTGTCTACTATTATCATCGGTTTTATCCTATCGCTGAATGGCTCGTCGAGAATAAGATATCGGAGGATCAGCGCAACCGCTATTTCTGGCAAGGATTACCTCCAGCCCTTAGGCGACGCATCGAGCTTCGTCCCGAACATAAGAAGGCCGACTAGTATAGCCGGGACGAGGCCACCGACTTTAACGAAGGCGTCGAAGCAGGCCGCTTCGTCCTCTCGGATAAAGCTTTTGACGCGGATGGTGATTTCATATCAGCACGCATCAAAGCTATCCGAGCCGAGCGTTCCATGACCACTTTTATTACAAATAAGCCAACCCGACGCTCGACCCGCGCTCCGCCAGATCTACTTGACTCAGATGAAGAAGACGACGCGCCTCGTGACGTCCATAACAGGCGAGTGGATTTTAACTCGAGCGCACTCTCCAAGGCGCATATGGACGAGGTCGAGGAGCTTTCGCGCAAAATGCACACGCTGGACATCTCCGACGTCAACTACTCAGCCCTCTTTTCCCGCCTCGTCCTGCTAGCCCCAGCGGTAGTCCAGCACTGGGTACCCCCATCGTCTCGACAGCTTCAAGGGTCATGCACACAGCTTGCCGCTACCGTCGCGGCTTTTATTTGTTATTTTTGTGGAGGACCGCATTTTGTGCGGGACTGCACTTGTGCTGAGGAATATATCCGCTTGGCCCTAATTGTTTGCATCAATGGGTATCTCGCATTCCCAGGTGGAGCGCGAATCCATCCTCATCCAACGACTGGAAATCTCAAGGACAGCGCGGATGACTACTATAAGCAGAATGCCCCCTCCGCTGCACCATCCGCTGCATGGGAATTCAAACGAGACCCCCCGCCGCATATTCTGCTTGCCGCAACCAAGCATCTCGTGCATAGTAAGCACGCGGAAGACTATTTGTGTGTATGTCTGCATATATTATGAAAAAAGTGACTTATCATTCATATAGGAATGCATTCACACAGCAGCCACGCACCTTCCTCACCGGGGTCTTACGACCTTCACATCTTCTCTAGGATGAGAGGCTCGGGAGTCAACGATGCGAACTCTATCATCACCATGATTGTGTGCAGATGAGTCATCGCTGTACACGCCGACCTTCTAGCTTTTCAAATTCCAAGCTAGACATATGTTACGTAAACTACAAATATATCTAGTAAGGTCTTCCCAACTTCTTCTCCACGTTACTTTCTTGTCTACCAACACCTTCCATCTTTTTTCAAGTTAAAGCTTTTGCTTGCAATGTCATTGAATTCAATCAGAAGTTACTATGTTGCACAAATCCCGAGTTTTTGAACCCTTTTTATTCACTCATCGTCCGGCTCGTCCCACCGAACGTCGAGTTGCTAATGTTTGGGAAGAACAACAAGGGCATTATTTTTCAGATGACTTTTGCACACTTGTAATGCGAGTCATCCCTACGAAGTGTCCCACATTCAATACTGCTTCCCACTTCTGCCACCTTGATCATGTATCCAAGTAGTGATAATTCTTTCCGATGCCTAGATGATAGACCGATCTCCATATTATTGATACAGCCATGTTGAAAAGAAACAAACGCTGGTGGACCTCAACTTGATACCTATCCATGTAAACGGTTCGGGTCGACCCATGAAAATGCTGCTTAGATCGGATCGGCTGACGTTTGCGGCGTGTTGTACGTAGCGTGAGAAGATTGATTTGGCATGGAACGACGACCTCTCCTCGGTGATGTGCCCGTGTGGCCAGTCATACACGCCATCAGAGCGGTTGGTGTTGCGTTTACTGAAAATACGGGTCGTTCTCAATTTTTTACAGGACGTTATCGTGCGTAGTCTAATTGCTTTGTGAATGACTGATCGGTTAGGACCGCCCTACAGCACTGCATCGGTCCGTCCGTTCCACTCTCTCCGCTCTTCTCGGTGACCCAACTTTTATATGTTTATGCAGATACTCCACTCTCCTTTGAAGCGGTTCGTTGTGTTCCACACTTGTTCCGCGTCGCCCTCATTCCCCACAGCTCATAGCCCCCGACATTACGTACACAGTCATTCGCCCCCTTGAGGACAAGTACAACGCTATTCAGCGTGCAGGGAACAGATGCGTCGTATTTGCGTTTCTCCTGAACAGGATATACTTCATACGCGACCAGAGCAACCTCACAACTGGCCCGCTGTCTGCAACCCGTGCCGCCCTCTGTGAACTCCTGGCCACTCGCATCCTCCGCGACAACGGTAGCAACACCCTTGATCTCGTTCGCACACTCACCACATCCTGGCCGGTCTGGTCTGGCGCAGACGCTCATGTCCTCAATCTTGCCAAACAGATGCGCGACGATGACCTCGAGGACCATGTCGGAAATGCAATCGAAATGGCCATCATCGCAAAGGCACGCCGCTTCATAAAAAGCTCTCCCTGCCAGAGGGTTATACACTCCATTTGGATGTATGCCCACCCGTCCATCGTCTCTTCATCTCTGACAATTCTACCAGTGGAAAGTGTGTTTACCAGGCTGAGAGCAGCCATTCCATCCTCTCAGACGTAAGTTTTTCCCGTCATTCCTCCTTCCCCCTTGACATGACGTTGCTTAGCGATACAAACGCACTCCCGTTCATTTTTATGATCCCCACAAGGCACCCCTTCTCGATCACTACCGGTACGTCCTCTCTGCCTTTCCTGCGTGTGTCCTCAACATCGTCCCAGTCTCAAGGTTCCCGCTATCCGTTCCGTTCTGGAGTACATAAAGTACACCACATTGGTTCTTTCTCTACGAGTTCGCTGACGCTTTTCCAGCTTCTTGATCCTCTTTGTCCTGTTCGTTGTTGCTATCGAGATGAACGAGCGTCACAGAATAAACATTGCAGAATCAATATTCATGCTATACGGCCTAGGGTTCACTCTCGAGAAACTGGCTGCTATGCAAGAACATGGTATCCGAGGTAAGTAATTACGTCTTCCGATGCAACCCCGCTCACATCCATCAGTATACTTCAAGGGTACTTGGGTGAGTCTCGTAGCACTCTCACCGAGATCATGGAAGACGTCTTATTTGAGCAACGAACTTTAGAACGGTTTCGATGTAGCTCTTGGTCTGATATATTTTGCCCTCTTCTTAATTTACTTCACCTCATCT
Organism: Leccinellum luteum; assembly: GCA_038091855.1. Taxonomy (NCBI): domain Eukaryota; kingdom Fungi; phylum Basidiomycota; class Agaricomycetes; order Boletales; family Boletaceae; genus Leccinellum; species Leccinellum luteum. The sequence goes on along the minus strand of JBBPPG010000343.1, from coordinate 15,336 downwards.
CTTGTCATGACAGTCACGACGTACTTTATATACGCAACATTCAGGATATACGGCATCTTCTACCATCGTAATAGTCTTTCCTCGCTTTTTCTCGTCATGCTAACTTGTACTGCAGAACGATGGGCTAGAGATATTGGCATAGATTTTCTCGCCGTAATGGCTTGTTTATTATTCCCAAGGTGAGATCGACTGCCTGATGGAATGCCGGTCATTTACCGCTCGCAGACTCGCTTTTGTCACGCTAAAGAACAACCTTATGGTTCTCTCTCTCCGCGCAATGTTAGTGCAGTTTATTGTCCTCATGCTCATTGCGGCCTTCTGTTTTTGTGGTTTCCTTTATGCATTGTGGACGTGAGTAGCTTGCTTCCCTGTCTAAACCGACCTGAATACTGGCCAGCTTGAGTCGCAAAGGCGCAGGGTACGTCCCATAGTTTTTGTTCTATTTCATGACGATCGACGTTGTTCCTCTAGATACTCCTCGAGGTATTTCTCGTCTTTCCTTCCCTGATATCCATGTTTAACATTCTGTCGTGCAGCACTATTGCGTGGTGGATGCTTGATCTCTGGTTTGGACTTGATGCAATTGGCTTTGATAGGGCAGGTCAGCCTTCCCTATTCAGATTCTTCTAGTTACTTATTCCTGCAGATGAATTCGACCCCATAATCGGTCCCATCCTCATGATCATGTACGCGTGTCTGAGCAATACGCTGTTGCTAACTGGTGCGTGGACGTGGTATCGCGATGATTTGATATATCTCATGGAGTAACACAGTGCTTGTTTCTGTAAGTGTATCCAACAATGGTGGTGACGTACCCCTGACACACCGCTGGATAGATCTTGTCAAATACTTTCGCGAAAATTAGCGAGGACGCTGCTGCAGAGGTTGTTTCTAGGTTCCCGGCTCATGATTGCCTCGCTGATCCTGCCATTTAGGCCATGTTCAGGAAAGCGGTCTCTACAATCGAAGGGTACATCTGCGATGTTTCGTTTTTCCGTCGCTGACGCATAACACTGTTAGGGTGAAGGCCGACTCGCTATTTTCTTACCAGCCGCCCGTAAACCTAGTTGCTGTTTGCATTCTTCTTCCCTCCAGTTATGTTCTTAGCCCAAGGTGGTTCCACAAAGTAAGTTGTTTCGGCTATATTTGTGATCGGCAACTGACGGCCAGGAAGGTCAACGTGTTTCTCATAAGGTCATGTCTTTTGTATCTCATAAACTACCTGGTACTTACCTTGATCCAGAGTTACGAATTTTCCTATACTCCTCCTCATCGCATGGTATGAACGTGAGTTGGTAACCGATAACCCAGCTGCGCCTCCTCACGTTACCCCAGGTCAAGCAAAGAAAACTGGCTCGCTGGGATTTTACGAAACGGTCTCATCCGTATTTGAAAAGGTCGCGGATAGCTTGCCACGCCCGATCAAGCGGATGTGTAAGTAGATCTGTTGCTCTTACTTGCTCGAAAGACGATTGGCCATCCTACAGCACTGTTCGATGGTCTCACAGGATCGGGTGCCGACATTGATGTGGTAAGTCATGCTCCTTTCCATACGAAAATCTGGGATACTTACTCAGGTCCCAGATTTTTGACATTCAAGACGAAATGGAGCAGGTTGCAGTAACTGAAGATGACACAGACCACATCTCTCTCGAACCTTCTAACAGCAACGGCCTCGAACGTCGGGTTTCTCGCAAGTCAAGCCGTCCGTCTACACGTTCTCTCCGCCCAGCGCGACCACCGTCCCCAAAAGAACATGGGCCTGATCATAATCTTCAACACGCATCGCCGGATCAGCCTTCCCCTCCGCGGAACATCAGTCACCAGCGCCAGATCTCTGCGCCTATCTCCCTCCGTAGACGATTGACCCCCTCGCTCCAAAAACCTGATGTCGCGCAAAGCCCACTCGCCCAGGTTTATCAGCCACTCGTCCTCGATGAAGCGCCTACCACTGAGGACGCCGTCTGGGACACCCCGCCTGGTGGATCGGCGCTTTTGCTGCCGCCGCAACTCGGTTACGGCCCTGCGACGCGCCGCCGGTTGGCGTCGATGCAATCGATGCACAAGCGTCCAAGCGAGGCGTCGTTAGTGCCTATTGGGAGACCGGCTGGATCGAGGAGACCATCGTACCCGCCACTGGACACGCGCGCGGAGACGCTGATGGGTCCCTCGTCTGTGCCTTCTGATCTACAGGCGACAGGGGGGGAGCAAGAGATGATGACCGCGGAGCAGGTGGAAGAAGCCCTGGAAGACAATGGAGGGATGTCCGAGTGGATGAAACGGATGGAGAGGATGGAGGAACGGCAGGAGCGGATCGAGGATCTGCTTGTCCAGCTTCATGCACAGTTGCAGCGCTCCAGCTGACCATCGCCACCAAAAAGGTTGCAGGAACAACCGGGGTGGATGCCGCGCACACTGAGCGTATCGAATCTTTTTTTTTTTTTTTGGTTTAGCTTCATGTTCAGTGACACGTTTGACGATGAGATGGAGATGGGAATTTATTCAAAGATCTTTTATATAATATTGTACATAAGGTTCTCCCCTTTCGTCTACTCGCCGTTCGGCTACTCTGGTAGAGCGACGGATGCGTCAAAGTACTTTATATACATACTTCGTATCTGTCTTTTTGTCGTTCCAGTCATCGCAAGTGCTGAGAAACATTACCAATCCAGTACTATGCAGCGAGTTTTATGGGTACAAGTACCGACGAAAAGCACATACGCAGGTAAGATATCCGGGAGAAGAGAATAAAACAGAAACAAAGAGAGGACGAGAGTGAAAAGAAGAAAAAAAGATGATCGATAAGTTATGGACCGGAGAAGAAAGAAATGGGTTGGCCTCAAGCCCATCGCCGAGGTGGCGACGGCCCATCCCAACGCGTTCGATCCTCCTGCCCAGGACTGCCCTGTGAACCGGAACGATGTCGCCCCCACCCAGCATCCACAGGCCGGCCCACAAATTCACCGCTCCCACCACCGCGCCCACGACCCCTCCCCCGAGGTCTCCCCTGCCCGCGCCCGTTTGGTGATGGCTGCCACCCACCAGCACGCTCGTCGCGGTACCGCGCGTCCGAACCGTCGTCGGGATTGTACCGTGGTTGCCCGTACCCACCTCCCCGCGGACCAGACGGGGGCTGGTGCATACCAGCAGAGCCGTGAGGCGGCGTTCGCACATGGGGCGCCATGAACGCGGACGCTCCGGGCATGGGTGCATGTGGCGGCGCACCGGGCGGGAAAGTGCTTGGACCGGGACCGGATACAGCCGCGGGGCCGGATCCGGGGAGCAAGCCGGGCCGGACGCCATGTGGTACTGCAAACCCTGGTACGACACCACCCGACCAGTGTGGTTGTCCGTGCACCATGGAGGGTACACCGGCCGCCGTCTGCATCGGTTGCGGGACAGCAGGAGGGATCGGGGGTGGATGAGGTGCATGTGCGACGTTGGCCACCGCGTTGGCGAGGCCACCAGAGATGCCTGGGATACCGCCATTGCCAGACGAGAGTGTGCGTAGGATGGCTTGTATTTGCTCAGGAGTGAGTGCAGCGACTTCGGCAGCCAGTGCGGAGTTGGCGAGCTGGGGGTAAGCCTGAAGGGCCGCTGGGAGTGCTGGGGCTAGGGCTGGGACTGAAGGCTGGGGCTGGGGTTGGGGTTGGGGCACGCTGGGTGCTAGCGGAGCAGTTGGCAATGTAGGTGGCAGTAGCGCAAGTTTGCCCTTGACAAGGATCCAGATACCGATCACATAGTTGTTTTGGCGAACATGGGGTAGGCGTAGGTCGTCTAGGAGCTCTATGAAATCCGGCAACGGCGCACTCGCCAACAATGGCACCATGTAAAGCTCCTTTCCTGGGTGGTAATCCTTTGGGTGGTGGCCCCACGGAAATACAAGTCCATGACGACTAATGAGGCGAGTCAATGAAACCGCCATCGGAGGTCATTAGGCGGACTTACTTTTTTTGTAATAGAAAGTCACTAAAAGTCTGCAACATGCTATCACCCCCTTCAGAAGAGAATGCGCACGCAACGAGTTCTTTTTGCGGATTCAGTCTAGTCTGCAAAAGGAACTGCGCAGAGTTCTCTGTTGGAACACGACCGTCGATCCGAAGCGTATCAGATGGGAAAAGCGTTCTCCAAAGAGGAGAATCGGCACTCAAAGTCCGGCCACCAATTTGGCGGGCAACAACGGGCGCCAACTGCGGAATGGAAGAGTCGACGGGCATAGCAACCTGGAACGGAAATGAGGGACAGGAATCCTTCTGCAACATTTCCGTTACTCACCTTTCCTGTCCATACCGGTGGAGCTGCCCGAAAAGTCGCCTCTGGGTCTTGAGGTGGCTCGTCTTGGGGAACGTCCGCGTCTTGGTCCTTCTCCAAGAACATATCGAAATCTTGATCGGTCGCCTCGCGAGCAATAGTGTTCACTTCAATCGGTTGACTCCGAAGCTGCTGCGGTTGCTGTTCAGGTTCTTTCTCAATCTCTTGCGAAGCAGGTTCTGCTTTTGGCGAAGTCCATAATGCGTTCAGGTCGAAGGACGTTCGTGCAGGTGTTTCGGGCTCGACGAGCTGTGTCGGCGAAGTGGTGATTACAGGTGAAGATTCGCAAGCAGGCGGTGGAGTTGCGGGCGGTGGTGGGGGAGCAGGCTCAGGTGGCAGCGAATCAGATACTGCGGCGGTGACCGAGGCATCCAAAGTAGGAATAGACAGGTCAGCAAACATGTCTTGAGGAGCAAGTTCGTCATCCAAGTGAATGAGGTCTGCAATATCTAGTTCTGGCTCAGGAGAAGTGTGGATTTCCGAGATGGTTGGTGCGAAGAGTGGGTGAATTGACGATCTGACGTTTTCACCTACAGGTGAATAACTGTCGCGGTGGACAGGAAGGTGGCCACCCCACGTGGCACTCTGTGGGATGATCGGCGATTCGGGCGGGATCGACCCCTGTGAGATTGAGCTGGCTCTGTCCCTCTGGTGCTGCTCGGCGGCCTTTAGTCGGGCCTGTCTCTCTCTCCCGCGACGCTCCTCTCCACGACGTTCTTCTTCTTCTTTTTCTCGCTCCTTTTCTCGTTCGCGCAACAAGGCTGCCGACTCTCCGTTGACGTCCTCAATATCCTGCAAGCCCTTGTGTGTGATCTTTGCACGAGGGATGAGAGTCTTCTGGAGAATGGAATGTTCCAACGCCTCTTTTTCAGCGAGCTTGATTGATTGCTTGGTTTCCTCGTTAGCCAGGTCTGTGGAGCTCATCTGAGAAAGTTCCATTGCAGAAATAGTGGCAAAGCATATTCGTTTGTGAATGGCGACACGATCCTCCTGAATCAGGTTGAAATTAAGCATACGAAAACGTTCCCTGTTTGATGGGGAGTCAGTCTAGAACACGTAACACGAACATGAAACACACTTGTACTTTGGCCCGACGCTCTGCTTGCCATATTTGTCGGGTTCTCCATACAGATCAAAAAGACATTGCTCGAGCTCCGAAGAAAAGTTGTCCGCTGCATCCTGCAATCGTTGCCTATCTTCGTCAGCGAGATCCTCTACTTTCAGATCAACCTTGTTCCCCGATCCGTCGTCAGCGTTGGCACGAGGATACCTGAAAAAAACAGGGCGAAACATATCGCGGAGTTTTGTGAGGCAGTATTTTCTGGCCGGATCGTCATCTATCGAAACGGGAGCATCCGAGGGCTTTTTGCGTTTGGCTTCCCGGGCCTTGTGGGAACCGCCCGATTTGCGCTTAAGATGGCTAGCTGGGCCGGGCGAAGCTACCCTTTCTTCTGAGAATGACGTGCTCAGTTTGCGGGCATTTGTGTCATGTGAATGAGTGTCGGAGTGGTGATCATCATCAGAATCCGTTGCATAAACTACTTGACGCGTCCGACGCTACAAATGCGGCGTATCAGCAGACGGGCGTGAGAGAGCAAGAAAAGAGTACAGACCCTGGAGGGGCGCTTCCTTTTTGCCGTTTCTGGTTCTGCTACATAGTCGTCTTCGCTATCTGGGTCCTCCTCCGATTCGGAAGGCGATAAGGCAGGGGGTGGGGTTGAACGCTTTGGAGGAGCATTAGGACCGTCGTCATCGTGCAAGACGTTGATAGAATCGGGATGGGCATCTGCTTGGTCCCACTTCACTGCAGACAGATTGGTCTAGTCAGCATATATCGCAAAGGAGGGCCACAAGCAAAACGAAGGGCAACGAGAACGGGGGTGGGATGGCGCCGACGGAACGTATGAGGAGGCCTTAAGCGGTCTGATCGCGGCGGGCATCTACGATTGTACGGGCGCTCAAACTACTGGGGCTCATACCAGATCATCGGACTCAACAAACATAGTTGCGCGTCAATAACGTAAAGCTTCTGAGCTTGTGAAGATGCAGAGGTCCGCATGGACACTAGCGTTATGACAGCAACCATCGTGCGAGAGGGACGGATGGTCTGGCAGAGAGCGCGAGAATAGGTGCCTCAGACGACGATAGCGAACAAGTAGGGATACAGAACTCATATGTTCGATATATATTGTGCAAGGGTGGGAATGCCGCGCATTTCGTAAAAAAAGCATTGTGGACCGGTGACACTCACTGATCATGCGTCGACCGGTAGTTTCGGTACAACTAGGACAGACATACACCTCTAGAGGAACGGTGAGCAAGAAAGGACGATGACGATGAGATGCAACATACCAAGATCCTCGGCCTGCTCTGCATCGAGCTCTACACAACGGAAGTGATACCTGGTCGCAGAGGTGAGGGGGTCGAAAAAAATGGCACAAGAGAACACGCACCATTCGGAACATTCTGCACAGAGGACCATTGGCGATCCATCGTCGGGCTGATTGCAGATACAGTAGGTATCGATTGGTGCAGGCTTGGGGTCGTCTGCGAGTTTGAGATGTGACTTTGATCTCGTGCGTGCTGTGCGAGTCCTGTTCTCCTTTTCTACGTCACTCGCGACTTCCTCTGTCTTCTTTGGACGAGAAGACGTCGGTTTGTTTCTTGACCGTGCAGGCATTGGGTTGACTGAAGACAGGAGTAGTTGAAACTCCGACAAGTGTTTGTCTATTGAAATTATGTCACTTCTTTCCCTCTGCGCCCGAACCTCTCGTCGATGATCGAGCGCTTTTCCAAATGTAGTCAGTACGGGTGTACTAAGGGGCGTGGTCAATGTGGAGCGCCGTCAATGAATCGAGGTCAGTTCTCCATTGAGACCGAGTACTATACTACCCAACCCAACCATGTTCTTTCCCCGGTTATCTGTTTCCCAATCCACGTTGCTTCCCTAGGCTATTTCTGCTATCCCGGCCCAATCGCGGGTACACCCTCGCGCTCTCCCTTCCCCGCGTTTGTTCCTTGACCTGCCTTTCAAAATTTACATTCTAGACACCTGGCAACCAGTCTGGGATCGACCATCAACCTATCACCTGGTCGTCGGTTTCATTCATTTCCCTGGTAAATCTCCGCCTCCTTCAAGTTCCCTTGGTCCCCTCTCGTTCCTCTCCTCTGTCCTTATACATAGACCCCCCCTCTGACTTTGCTGCGCCCCGCATCGCTATCACCCACTTACCCGGTCCTCACACAGATCATTCCCACATTTTTGTTTCTCTGTTGCACCGATCGTGGCGCTACATGCGGTTCATGCATGGCCGTCCTCGCTCTATCGGGTCCCTCTAAACCTCATTTCCTCAATCCTCACCAGATGACTTCGCAGCACTATACCCATCTCAAATCGCCATTTCTACCTTCTTTGCGCGGAGCAGAGTCGTCAACCACCCCTTCTCACACACCACTACACCATGGCACACCAGAGTCCTCCCAAATGACACTCAGACAACGCATCCGATCGTCCTTCGAACACGGTATCAAATCTGCAACGCGGTCGAAAGCAAATCCCCCATCCCCTGGCGGTGAATATCACACCATCTCCGCCAAACCAATGGACACGGATAAGCTGACATCTCATGTCACCGCCACAACGGATCGCGACAATGACCACGGAAGGTCGGGGATGTTAAAGCGTTTCGAATCCAAAGTAGGACTTCGACGAGCACGTCGCAACACCGTCACACCCTCTTCAACTCCGACCCTATCTCCCGCTGACCAGACTAGGGTCTCTATAGAGCATGTAAACAATGCGGAGGGCCACGATCAACCTCGCGTGGCCGGCTGGACGAGCTTCATCACCCCCTCCTTGCGACAAGCCTCAGTGTCTTCCCCTGCCGTTCAACTTTCTTCCCCTCCCATACCTTCTCCAGATTCACAGCTCGCCTCGGTTGTGAACCCAACGTCGGATCCTGCGTCTGCTTTTACTGCATGCGACTGCAGTCGTAGAACAACCATGCAGCCTACAATTAGGGAAATTAGCGCACCTCAACCTTTAGCCCCTCGTCGAGAACACAGAATAGGAACTCAAGAACGCAACGGGACAGTGTCTCCGCGGGCTGGTAAATCTAGACCCTCTTCTATATTCACGTCGTCACCACCTAGCGCCCGGTCTTCTATCGACGCCCCTCGGAAAAGTAGTGACCTGCCAAGTCCGCCTCATTCGCCCAGTCCACAGCCAGGTGGCAGAGGAGTGGCGAAAAGGCTAGGGGCTGCGAGTGCAACAAACCATTCTTTCCACAGCCCGTCATCCTCTCCCACTCCAAGCCGTACAGCTAGCCCCGCTCAAATTCGTACGTCAACGAGGCGAGTGACGCCGACTTCTCACCAAGGCCTTATTTCTGCATCGGCTACTCATTTACCTGCGACTCCTCCAACATCTCCCACCCCTACCAAACGGCTGTCAGTCAACGCTCCTCGTCCATCGTCTGTCGATGGCCCCCATCAATCACTAGCTGAACTTGCTCACAGACCGTCCACTGAATTCCCCAGACGGTCTTCGATGGACATCCAACGGCGCCTGGCATCACCTTCCCCTCGGCCGACCTCTCCATTCTCCGTGCGGTCTCGCGCTACTTCCCCGACGCAAAGATCTTCCGGATATATTCACAATCACAATTTCAATTTATCTGCTGCATCCCTGAGCTCTTCTTCGACTCCCGAACAACGCGAGTTGATTCGCACCGCTACCTCCATGTTGTGCAAGGAGTTACGTAAACCACCTCCTCACTTGTCACGCAGCGAGCACGCAAGGGAGTGGGCCGAGGTAGAGGTCCGATTGCAAGCTTTGGTGCGTCTCGAGCGCATATGGGGTAAGAGTGGGGCTCTCCCAGGCGCAAGCTCGAGCCAGATTGGTGTAACAGGTTTGAGTTCAATGGTCGTCAGTAACACCGGAGAGGAGAGAGAGAGAAGGCTCTTCTGTGAAGCGCTAAGGGATGGTGTGGTTCTGTGCCAGTAAGTATTTACCGCCCTCGAAGCGGGACAGTTGACATCCCACACCTTTGTCACCTAGGTTAATGAACAAGCATGTCCATTCTGCGATATTGAGAATTGATCCGCGAGAAGATGGCTTCAAGCGTACAACCAACATCACCAAATTCCTCACGGCATGTTCATCTCATGGAGTGCCTTCTGACTACCTTTTTAATCGCGATGATCTTATCGAAGCAACCCCAGAGACCCTATGTCGTGTAGCAAGAACAATCATCTCCTTCTTAAAGCTATGTGATACGCCCTTCATGGACCGAAATAAAGTGATATATGGTCAAGGCAACAAGGACTTCATGGAAACGACGTCCAAGAATGGTTATTACTCCCTGTCATCCCTCTCTTCTGCCGCTTCCTCCAATCTAACCCAGCGGCGATCAGTATCTTCACCTCTTTCTTCAGGTGGAGAGCGTTTGACGCCCCAAGAATCCGCTCTTCCCCCGCTACGATCAGATAGCCCCCAGTCGAGAACTTCTTCTGGCACGGCACGTAATGGTTTCCCAGAGAATGTCAATGTCTTTCCAGCCCCTAAATCGAAGCATGGCAATGAAGGTGGCAGTGTTCTTCCACAGCATCCCAATTCCTTCGACTTTCCAACCCGCGAGTCTCAATCTTCCAGTCTAGCCATGGGAGATCATGGTCACGATTTTCCGCTGAGACAATCGAGAACGTCGAGCAATATCACAGAAAACACCACGTATTCCAGCATCTTCGATCTTCGCCGTAACAGTAGTGCCCAAAACAAGTTCGGCACCATCAGGACTGTCACCACAGAAGCTACGTCGCTTGGTTCAGAGGTTCCATCCTTTACTAGGACAGAAGCTAGCTCTGTGGCTGCCTCCGTGGCAGAGGAAATAGCTAGGAGGCGCAATATCAGCAATGAAGGTTCCCGAACTAGGGATCGGAGACCTAGCGAACCCGCCACACTCGATCTAGTTAGTCTTCTCGAGGAAGAGGAAAACAGCGCTTGTGGATCAAGCTCTCGAGAGACTGCCCGAGCCAGATCTCCTGTAGGTGATGGCCAGCGGGACCGTCAACCCGAACAAGTTCGTGTTCGACTTGGGAAAGGGAAGTGGCCCGACGATTTCCTGGATGCTTTCCAAGCAAGCCCTCCCCAAATCATTCCTATCCGGACAAGCACCAACCGAGAAGAATCGCCCATCGGCGTTAGCCCTGTTTCGGCCTCTCCATCACGGAAACCATACCTCATCGGTGTTTCTCGCCACCATGATGGTACCGAATCAGGTTCATCTTCCCCGCGACAACCCACCCACCGACTCAGACACAGTGTGGAATCCGTGCTCCTGCCCAAGGAATCTATCTTGCGTCGCGACGCTAGTCCTGAAAGTCCTATCCAATCTACTGGTTCCAGAGTGATATTGCGCCGCTCGAGCACAAGAAACAGTGCTCGCCGCAATGGGATTTACGTGCCACGTGGTAACTTGGACGATACAGACAGAGGTAGCTCGTCCGCGGTACCTTTTCCGAGGGTGGTATCTGGGGAGCACAGCAGCCGAGCGTCGCCCTCTCCTGACTCTCCGCAAAGTCCTGTTCGTGGTCGACTCGCCAGCGAGTTTGATGATTCAAAGGCATGGCAACGCAGTCGACCGAACTCGTACGGCGAGCTTGGAAGGTCACGTCATTCCAGGTATGGAAACGTCGTCGATCTTGAAGTACGTGAAATAATAGAAACGCTAGTGATCTACCTGGACGCGAGTCGATGGATGGGAGCACGGCCCGCCAGACGATCGTCGTTGAAGAACAGGGAAAACCTGCTGTCCGATTCGTGAGTTTGTGTTTTCGGACTTTTCTGCGCACTTGATGTACCTCTACTTTAAGCAACTCGGGAACTGTATCGGTCGAGGGCAATTCGGAGTCGTTTACCGGGCCTTGAACCTGACTACGGGTCAGATGGTGGCTGTCAAGCGTATTCGGCTGGAGGGTCTTAAAGAGGAAGAGGTGATGCAGCTCATGAAGGAGGTCGATTTGATGAAAAGTCTAACGCACCCAGGCATCGTCAAGTATGAAGGCATGGTAAGAGACGAAGAATACCTGAATATTGTCCTTGAGTGAGCAAATCTCGCTTTGCAACTGATGACGCTGACGCTCGTCCAAGGTATGCGGAGAGCGGCTCGCTCGGACAGACCCTCAAGGCGTTTGGAAAGCTTAACGAGCGCCTTGTCGCCAGTTATGTCGTCAAGATCTTGGAGGGTTTGCACTACCTCCATAACTGCCAGGTTGTGCACTGTGATCTCAAGGCTGCGAATATCCTCACTACCAAGACCGGAAATATCAAACTTTCAGACTTTGGAGTGTCCCTGAACCTTCGGGCGATGGAACGCGAGCGGAACAACGTGGCTGGGACCCCGAACTGGATGGCTCCAGAGGTGATCGAACTCAAAGGCGCTTCGCCTAAATCGGACATTTGGTCCCTAGGATGTACTGTCATCGAACTTCTCACTGGCCGTCCTCCCTATGGAGATATCGCAAACAGCATGACAGGTGCGATTAACGTTACATATGGCCATAACCAGATGATATTGATCTGATTGGACAGTCATGTTCCGAATTGTCGAAGATGAGATGCCACCTCTGCCAGAAGACTGCTCTGAAGCACTGGAAGACTTTCTACAGCAATGCTTCCACAAGGACCCTCTGCAGCGGCCAGATGCGGAGAGGCTCTGCGAACACCCATGGCTAAAGATGAATTGGGATGCGCTCAAGGTAAGACGACCTCCTCGCGAAGCAGGTGGTGTGACTGATTCGTCCGCCAGGAACTCCGTCCTCAGGATAGCATCCCTTTCCTCTTCCGTATCAGCTCCGATCTTCAAAAGACAGACGTTGCCAAGGTACTCTCGCACATGGAAGCGCCTATCATGGAAACGCCACCGTCGGATCCCCCCGCTGGAGAGGAGCCAAGTGTTCCACAGCAGAACCTCTTATTTGGACCTGCGTCACTTCTACCTGATGATACGGCGTTCTCTCCCCGAAACCATACCTTTGTAAAGACGATCTTTGGGAAGCGTGAGCAACCATTTTATCTGTAACTGGACTCTTCTTAACGAACGTACGGCAGCGATGATCTGCAGGGTATGCCTTGGGAGTGTGAAGAAGAACGCGGTCATCTGCGATCAATGCAGCCTGATAGCGCACGCCAAGTGTGCGCCAGACGCGGCGCCCACGTGTGACCTTCGTTCACAACTCTTGCTGTATGCGTCGTTTGCGGAAAAGAGCAACACAAACGTGTTCCAGCAATTCCGCGAGAGTGCGACCCCGTCTTCCCTGCCGAATCAGATGTGGGGAATGATGCCCTCCGAGGCTTCGACGCCCCCGTCATCTACTACCCCTAGCTCTGGCCAGGGGTTGCCCCCGAAGCCATCCGCCGCGTTCAAAATCATGTCTGGTTTCGGACGTTCGCGTTCATCTCTATGTATTTCGCAGTCTGCCTCGCCGTCGCCGATTCCTGTGGGGAATGCGGAAGACAAGGCTGCGGAGCGCAAGTCATCCAAGCTCAGACACGACGTGCAGGCGAACGAGAGGCCACTGTCTGATTCGAGCAATAGCACGGATCCGAAGAGCTTCAAGACGATCGACAGTCAGTCGAGCCGACAAGAACCGAGGCGATCGTTCTTCTCGATTATCGAGCCTGATACAGACACGTCGCCCCGAACGGGTCAAGGTCTCTCTGATTCCAGGATCGTTTCCGACGGAGGTCCTTCGTCTGAGAGGGCTCAGCGGGAAGTTCCTGTCGGTTCGTCGGGGGAACCTGATCGCCAGAAGAAACGAAACAGCGACAAGCACACCACATGCGTTGTCCAATAGTGACATGTATTACAACATTTGACAAGTTTACGCCCACCCCTTCTCTCCCCCTCCTCACGCGCATCTCAAGCCTGGTGCTCATCCATCATCTTTCACTGCTTTTGCCTGCCTTGGAAACACATCTACACTATTTTATGGTCTGGTAATGTAGCTTGCATCGTGGACGCTTTGGACAATATTTTACTCCTACAAAGGCCATAGTACATAACTTTGTCCATTCGTCTCCCGTCACCGAGCTGTACTACAGCTCGTGTCTAACTGTATCATACACACGATTAGGGTGGAATACACCCAACGATAGAAGGGGTGCCCTGACCTGCTAGAGTGCTGTCGCGGTTCACGTAATCGAGACCACCTTGGCTAGCAAGGTACAAGGCACAGGTGTCGCCCCAGATTTGATAGCGGGTGATCTTGTCTTGATCATCAAAGTCCAGCAAGTACGCAAACGTCTCGCGCCAGCTTTGGCGTGTGGCGATCCAGGTAAAAGTCGCAGCACCCTTGACGGACACTTTTCTGGCGTGTGTGTCTACGACATAGTCTGAGAAGCGTACTTCATCGTAGGTGATCAACTGTGCGAGGGTGGAGAAGTAGCGGCGCACGCCGTCGATGCCGACGAAGGGACGCCCGAGGAAAGGGGTCAATTCGGGGGAGAGGGGCATGCCGTGCTCGAGGGCCTCGCACGGGCGTGTGCGGGAAAAGTGAGCGAGAATGACTTCGAGCGGTGCTTTGCGTGCAAAGTCGTTGCAGAAGCGATGAGCAGCGTTGGCGATTGGGTCGGATCCTAATGATAGTGATGCCATCGTCGACTCGTCGTCGTCGTCGTCAGTGGTTAAGAAGGGTCTTGCCTTTTTTGGGAAGAAGCTTTCTTTCTCTACAGCATCACAATGTTACATGCACGGTGAGGTCTATATCCATCCGTCGTCGTCGTCGTCGTCGGGTCTCATCAGGGTGGTAGATACCCGTCCATGGCAGACGACAAGACCTGCCAGGAAAAGCGCACACTCTCCCGCGCAGTCAAGTTGGATGCTCACATCAAGGACCTCAACGTGAGTCTCTCGACGAGTCACCACATGTGTGTTCATCCGTCTCCCAGGGAAAGCTGCGAGAGAACTTGGGCAACTTTCGAGCGATCGAAATGTCGATCAAGGGCGCACTCTCAGAGCTGAATGTGTGTGTGTGTGTCCTGTTTCGTGGCGCGCTCCGTTTCGACTGACCCCCCTTGCCACTCAGAGGAACGTCAATCGAGCGGATCAAGCATTGAACACCGACATCCCAAAACTGCGCAACGAATTGCAAGACTCGCTGGTCATCCTCAAGGATCTTTCTACCACGCTGCCCCGCATCCGTTCCCGCGTCGCCAACATTCGCCACGCGTACGACTCTGGGAGAACAAAAGTCTGTCCTCGTCGGATCGGGTCCGCCCGAACGAATCTGATCCAGTTACATATCACAGGCACAAGAGCTCGTCGGTAGCTTGACGTGGCTCAATACCGACTTTCGCGAACGTTGGAGACTCATCATATTCACGTCCTCCGCACCAGTTTCTGGGCGATGGAAAGCGTTAATGCGCACTCTATTCGCCGTTTTCTTCGTGGCCTTTTTGTGGGCTTTCTGGTTCGCCTTGCGTGGTGTCTACAGAGCACACCGACAACGGCTTGTGTGGGGTGAGAGGTTGATGTCCTGATGGCACAACTATCACTTTTGTATCCTTGTTGTATTTTTGGGTCTCTTGTCACTTTGTCTTGTTATACCCCATGGACAATGCTCCGCACTCTCCTTTTGTCATGCCGTTCAAGGAATGGCATCTTGCAACACCTCTGTACATATGTATCCATGCTGTATTGTAGAATCAAAATATGATGTGCAACCATTTAGACTTGACCCTCAGATGGTCTCCGCACCCAGAACAAGTAGTTGCACTCTGCAGCACCCCACGGTGTCGCACTACGGGGCATTAATTTCCACTCGCTACTCCATGGTACGTAGATGAGACCTCGCACTTCAGCCTCTGTGCGGGCGGGGAGGCCATGTTCGTACGTGCGTGTTATCCACGGCTTTCCGGGAACCTCTCGGTTGGGTGATGGCGAAGAGTACGTGGAGAAGAACGACACGATTTCAGAGGGATTTATGAACTTGGAGTACGTGTGTGTCCCGACCGTGACCTTTCGC
>JBBPPG010000342.1:0-27717 GCA_038091855.1 Leccinellum luteum | reverse complement strand
CCTCCCGAACTGAATGAACTCACTTCCTTCCCAATTCGGTTGCAGCGAAGTGTGACGAAGTGTGACCTCCGCGAAGTGAACTTCATTTACTTCGAAGTTACTTCACCTCTGCGGCAACGCTACTGCTGCAGGATACGTGAGTGCCGGGTAAAAGTTTCGGAAGTTGCCAGGTTTAAATCTGGCATACGCCCCTGTAAAAACCTGTCAGCGCATCGACGTGAGTAGCACTCCAATGGCTGTCAATTTACCCATGGCGTATTCCTCTCGAGCCCATTCTCTTACATGCATGTCAATGAATTCTTCCCTTAGATATGCATATGTCACGTCAGGATGCAGATTCCTGTGTACCTCCGCCAGATTACGAAGTACGAGCTCCTTGAGTGCCTCATACGAGTCGTGTTGGGAAGTGGCAAGAGCACCAAGCCAGTGTGCCTCGGCTCCCTTGGCATAAGAGGTGATGAGCACATTGGATGGCTGGCTGGAGTCGACACCATGAGACGGGTACACAATATTCGTGATCGGAAGATCTGTAGATGATTGGCCTCCTACTATACCCAGTTTCGTGGTCCACCAGTTCGATTTGAACAATATCCCAATCTTGAGGTCATTTATATATTGTAGGATGTGCAAGGCATTCCTCTGCATGATATTCAAACCCGCACCACTCAAGTCGATGGTGCGAAGGATAGGAAGAGGTAATGTGGAAATGACGTGTGAGTAATTGCGCGTCTCGTCGTCATTTACTGTAACTGTGATAGAGGGGATCGTAACCGTCTGAGTCCTAGATCCAGCATATTCATTTTCGGGTTTCTCTTTTTCGATCAGAACATCGATGGTGCCATCCCGTAGTCCTTCCGCATCGACAGCAAGTTTGGATTCCGGAGAGCTGCTGGGAATCTCGATGGTTGTGTGACTTTGACTTATTGCCGTGACCTTCTTGTTGAGGTGGACCTTTTTACCAAGATAGTCGTGTATCTTCTTCGGCAAAGTCTCTGACCCACCCCTACAATAAGATAGAATCAAACGAGGTCTGACAATGGATATGGCACCTACTGCAAACATTTCCATTCTACCTCGCCATCAATCTTAGCGACTGACACAAAGATGAAGACGGCCTCTGCCAATGCATCATCAATGTAAGAAATCCCCCCGACAAGTTTGCACCAATTAATGACATTGTCAGGAAGATGCTGTGGAGGGAGCTTGAGGTGAACACTCGGTAGATACTTGGTAGCCATGTATGACCTAAGGGAGTGTGACTCGTTGGCTTTGAGCACTTCCCATCCTGTACTTTCTCCGGATTCAATGTCCTGTATGAGCATCCGAGCAAATGGTCCAATGACATCACTGGTGATGGCGCTCACGCCCGCTCGGATGTAATCGTCACCCACGCCCATCTCTTTCGCACCAAACGACCCCTTGGGTGCGCTGGAAATCGGCTCGCGAATACCGTTGAAATAGTTGAAACCTGGGTTCGAACCCTCCCTAGTATTAAAATAATAGGGTACGAGTTTGTCCTTGAGGCAATCTTGACCGTCGTTCAATGGCCCATATTCGATCAACTCTGCAAGTCTTTTCATGATCCCATTCTTGTATCGTCCTTGGCTATCCTTCATTGGGAGCGGGAAACGCATTGCGCCGGTATCCTGGGATTAGAAGATAATCGGCATCAAAGGATTGATGGCTGATGAGAAAGCTCACAAAATAGTCATATTTCCCCCCACCGATAAATTTATACGTCGAAATCCGACCACCAGTGCGGTCTGAAGCCTCCAACACTTCGTATTCGATGTCCAGCGAGTCAAGTATTAGGGCTGTATAGAGGCCCCCGATGCCAGCGCCTAATATCCCAACTTTCTCCTTCGCGAGCAGCCGTGACCTCCAGGGAGCATCAGAAGGGTCGAAGGAGCCTGATCGAGCAGGTTCGTGGGACGTTCTCATCTTCAGATGCGCGTGATAGTCTTGGATAATCTTTCTACCATAGTAATGAAGGGGATCGCCTTGGAAAGGCATGGTGAAGGAGCGTTTGGTTGTTCGGTCGCGGTAGCCTTATCAGTCAAGAAGCGATACCAACCCTAAAGCCAAGCGCTCCCGATGCAAATGGCCGAATTAGCAGGCTTGGCCGATACTTACACCAAGCTGTCCTCAAGGCCAGCAGCCTGAGAAGTATACCGATCGGGTGTCTGTGGTAGTACCTTGGTTGTCAAGTAGACTGAAATTCTCTAAAATTTCTTGCTCAGTTGGCAAGTTGCTGACTGCCCTCTGGAATTGCAGTCGCAGTGAAATTACGCGGAGACTCATTGGGAATTTAAAAAAAAAAAAATCATTAGGCTCCACCGGTTACAGTTGAGTAAAGACTGATAGTAATTCATCCCAATACCTGATTCCATCTGCAGTGTCCCAACTTACGACGGTGTTTGGTATTAGTGAGATCCAAATACACCAGACTGATTATGGGGTTGTTCTTTTTTCGTTTGGCAGGGGCGAGGTGAGAAATGCCCCTGGCCCCAGTGGGCCATCCGTCGGTGATGGAATGTGCCTTCCAACGATTCGGAGCATAGCATCGCGCGATTGTATGGTTCTGGGTTGGGACGTCCGGGAGAAAGGGTTGTGTTTTGATCTCTGTAGGACGTCGTGGGGGAGAGCCTTGGAGAGTGCCGTGATCCAGACTTGAGAAGGAACCAGTTGTCGCAGCGCGCTACGTATTATGTATTTAGTTTGATGTCGGCGTCGGCGTCGGCAGGCTCGGATCCTGCGCTGCTTCGCGTGTCGTTGGGGCGACATACAACTTGGTGGTGGCACTGCTTGGCAGCGAGCTGGCATTTTTCCCAGGCCCTGCCCTGGCGGTCCACTACTTCCTCTATGTCGTCGTCGCGATCAGCTGAAACTACCTACGAAATTCAGAACGACCAGCGCCTCGACGAACTCCATTCGAAGATAAAAACCTTACGAGGAGTACTTTTCTTTCTTTGAGAAGTGAATCCTCGCTGATACATCTTATAAAGGTCACCACAGACATTTATGATGATGCGGAGCGCCAGAACCTAACCCTGGATAACACTGTAAGTTTCAGTGATTAGCTTGCACCCTCCATATTTTATGATGTTTACTTCAGGGCAACACGTTTGCTAACTTTGCCTCTCAACTGTCACACTCATCGCGTCGGGCTGCACAAGCGTTTGGCCTCGCGGGTGCTGGTGGGGTCCGTCAAACGCGGATTATAATGTACATCGTCGGTGGCTTCCTTACCTTGTGGTTTCTATGGTGGACGAAAGGATTTTGGTGGGGTTCAAGTGGCGAGGTTTAGGCAATCTTGGTACGTGATTCTATTTATGATGGACACCTTCGTTATGTACTGACCTTATGAAGATAACACTAGCCTAACACGACTTACATTATATAGTATATGGATTATTGGGTGATCTACTTCCTCTGTTTGTATCCTCAGTGATTCATAATTTTAAGCCATGTGAGTTGCGGTGATGCTGTGGTTAATGGCTTTACCACACAGGTGCGATAACTGTTTTGCGAGCCTTTGATGCGGCACATCAATGTGGCGACTTCACATGTGAGCCGCAGCGCAACCTACGTGGTATTTACACAACTAATGATATGAAAGTCTCGCTCGGGTGGTACGGAGATCCTCGGGCTGGTGCCAACCGCACTTCTGATTTGGATGTTATTCTATCGTCCATATGCATGGTGTAAGCCACAGTGTTAAAGATCGGTTCAACGAAGGGTGAACGAACACTCTTCCCGGGCGGCTGGCGCTTCAATCCAGGCCTGAGCGCACGGATCGGGTTACCCGGAATCGACAAGCATCTGAGAGTACCACGTCAACAAGGTGGTACGTGGCAGGGCCCCCGTCGTTCAGCCTAGGGAAAGATCACGTCGCCCATTCAAGATGCCGTTTTGAAGCAAAAATCAGCCTTATTGACTGGTGATGGACTCGGATGCTTCTGTTCGTGGAGTGGGTCGCTCCTCGAAAGGGGGTAGACAATGTGACCACGCAAGATATCGTGCGTAATTCCCTTAGGGCTGGGATCCGTCGAGTGTAGTATGGAAACGCCATCTAACATCCCCACGTCGATTTTAGTATTGCAAATGAACAACGCGTAAGCAGGACTGGGGAACAGGACGCCCATGGATGAGTCAATTACCGGTCGGCATCTGCGGGTCATCGATCATCCCTGACCCGAACGTGAAATTTGCGCAAACTGACCTTCGTTCGTGCTCAGTGCTTGACTAGATCACTTTTTCTAGAGCTCTCGAGTCTGTACTATACGACATGCAAGCCTTTTCAATATGAATATGTCGATCATGGCATGTTAAGTGAGAATCAATCGACGGCAAAACGATGGCTTCTGTCGCGTATTGCTGATCAATTTTCGCTCTCAATATAATCCGGTGGGTGCGGACTCCGATGCCAGTCATGACCGGTACCGTCCCCAAGAACTCATCGTTGCCCCCAAATCAACTGTTGTCTCGACTGATTACCTATCAGACGGTACGATCCCAAGGACGATCACAGCGACGTGAGTGACAAAGACCTCGATTCCCGACAAGCGTACTGTAAGAAGAAAATTAAGGGCCTTGGCGCTGCGGTGTATTAGAAAACTATTGGCACTCCAAGGGTCTGAGAAATGAGGCTTAAGGTCTAAAAGGGTTCGACTTGGAATATTTACAATGATCATTTCATTTTTGAGGGACCATATTTCAAGGCTGCACTGGCAAGAGAACGCGCGCAACTTGTTGGCAGTGCTGCTTGTTTGGCGCTGTTTTTTTTGTTTTCTTCTTCTTACAATCAATCAAGCCAATGGTTAGGCTTTCTTTAGTTACTGGGTCTTTGCGGACGCCCGCACAGCCGCCGTGCGCGTTGATCGTATTCCCTCTTGCACCGCAGTTGATTGTCGTACTCATCCAGATTATTTTCCGGATATTCCGATGGTTCGAAGCCTGCCGTTTCTCTATTTGTTCGCATCTTTGATTCTTCCGCACAAGCGCCTGACTAACTGGTAACATGTCACTCTCGCGACTGTCATGATTTGTGAGTAAGCACCGACACATCAGGCCTCAGGGATGATATGGTCCCTTTCGCATCATCAGATCCAATGTAAAAGCTCAGCATAAAAGCGCGTACAGGAAGCCAGCTCTTCCCACAACCACAACGTAGCCATGATGCCTGTTCCAGTCCATGCACCCACGGACGGCTCGCTGCTCTTCCATGAACTCGTCAACTTCCATATGCAGAACAACCCAACCCTGCCCATGTTTGCGTATGCAGACGATCAGGCATCGAATCACCATGTTACCGAGATATCCTTCCTCGAGTTTGGCCGCGCAGCGCACAGGGCTGCAAGTAATCTTTTCCCCAAACGTGGGGACAACGAGGGACAAGTTATCATGCTTATCGCTAATTGCGACACCCTCCTCCATCACGCTGTGGTCGTCGGAATGATCATCGCTGGTTATATTGTAAGTGTTCCAGTACAATTTAGATCCAAGAGGTTTCTTATTCTGATTGCATGTCAGCCGTTCATGGTGTCACCCCGAAATTCCGCTGCTGCTGTGGTTGATATGATGAAGAAGACGCGCTGTTCGCGCATAGTGTCTTTGCACCACGCACACCATGACCTGATCGAGGATATTCGCAAGGAGGTTCCAGGCCAGAAATTGATAGTCGAGGAATTACCAACGATGCCACATGTGTTCCCGAAACTTGGAAAGGAAGTTGAAGCAGATCCATTTGTACCACATCCAGGGCCCGTGTCGCGGGTGAGCTTGGATAGCCCTGTGGTTTACTTTCATTCGTCAGGTAGCACCGGTTTTCCAAAGCCAATCGCTCATACTCACAGGATCCTGGTGTCCTGGTCAACGCAGCGTCAGTCGTCATGGTTTTTAATGCTTCATTGTCGCTGATGCAACTGATCCCTTAGCTCTGATGCGAGACCTACAGAGAATATGCCCTTTCGAACGAATAGGTGTCATGGGACTACCTGCCTTCCACGGTTACGGTCTGACTGTTCAAGTGATTCTTCCACTGGCCACTTTCATTACAGCGTGCATCTACGGACCACGTGCTGTGACTGATCGGCACGCTCCTCCTGTCATACCAACGTCTGACAACATGCTTGATTGTGTGCGATGGACTGGGTGCACTGCGTTGTTGACTGTTCCAACGTTTGTGGAATATTGGGCACTCTACCCGGAAAAAGTGGAAGAACTCAAGAAGTTGAAGTTGGTTGTAAGTAATATTCTCTTGTGTCCATCTCACTTGCGCATGATCACGTCTCCTAGTTATACGGTGGCGGACCCTTGGCAGAGAAAGTCGGGGATGATCTATGCGCTGCTGGAGTTGGGATCTCTTCGCTGTACGGAGGCACAGAATTCGGATGTCCCCCACATGTTCGACAAAAATCAGACATCAAAGACGGGGACTGGATTTGGATGCGTTTCTCGGACGACATCAAAATTAGATGGGTTCCCTATGGAAACGAAACCTATGAATTGCAAGTATTGGTACGTCTTTCTCGCATACTCTTCCCTCCTTCGACTCACGTTAACAACTGTAGGCTACTGAAAACCATCCACTGGCTGTAGAGAATGTTCCTGGTGAAAGAGCCTATGCGACATCTGACCTTTTCGTCAAACATCCGACAAAGAACATGTGGAAGATGTGAGGATGTTTCGTGGTTGCTGTTTCGATGACTAAACCAGTGTGATAGCGTTGGCAGGACAGACGATGTTATCATCCTTGCCTCCGGAGAGAAAACTGTCCCTACTCCTATGGAAGATATCATCAATTCCAGCCCCTTGGTTCAGGGTTCCGTGATGTTTGGACGGGAGCGAAATCAAGTTGGTATATTGGTCGAGCCGTTCCCTGAACATTTCGTCGACGTTGGTAACGACGACGCTATCTTGGAATTTAAAAACAAGATTTGGTAGGTTTCGATGTTGATCATGTGACACGAGGGACATCGAGCGTTGCTCATCGCAATCTCAAAGGCCATTCGTCGAGGAAGCAAACAAGACTGCACCAGCATTCAGCAGGATATTCAAAGAGATGATTTTCATTACGAGTCCGGACCATCCACTTTTGAGGACACCAAAGGGAACCATCCAGAAGAAGGCAACGATCAAGGCTTATGCAGCAGAGATTGATGCCCTGTACGTGCTTTAGTATCAATCTGTGATCAAGTTGCTAACTCGTTGTCATGGGATAGATATGACAGTGTGGAAGTCACTAATTTGCAGTCCAATGGAATCGCTGGGCCGTCGGCTTGGACTGCGGATGTATTAGAGGGCTGGCTGCAAGAGCATGCAGATGCTATGGGCCGTGGGCACAAGATTGATCCTGGAGCTGACCTCTTTGCCCAAGGTTTCGATAGGTGAAGTGCTCTGCACCAGAAATTGTGTGTTTTCATCTCATGCTTGTTCGCAGCTTGAGTGTCACGCATCTAAGAAACCAGCTGCTTCACGCTTTGCGAGCTTCCTCGGACTCCGAGGTGCAGAGCGCAGCCTCTCAGGTCTCACAGAACATCATTTTTGAGTACCCGACCATCAAACTCCTTGCCGCTCACCTTGCTGATCTTGTCGGTGAAAACGAGGCGTCACGGGAACCCAACTTCAAGCAACAGCATGTCGCCGCGATCAACGCTATGATCGAAAAGTATTCCGTCGGCCTTCCCAGGCCCGCTACATACGTAAACGGTGGAATGAAGAACGGAACGTCCTCTAGTGAAGCGGTGGTGTTGCTCACCGGATCCACCGGTGGTCTTGGATCCTTTCTCCTAGGCCGACTTCTCCAGAATCCAGAGGTGAAGAGGGTATATGCGTTTAATCGCCCTTCATCTGCTTTAAGTGCAGACCGCCAGACCTCGGCGTTCATCGACAAGGGACTTCCCGTCGACTTATTGAAATCTGATAAGCTTGTATATATCGAGGCGGACGCTTCTCAGAACAACTGTGGCTTGTCGCCGGCTCTGTACGAGGAGGTACGGACCTTTGTTATAGGGTTTCATGTTGACGAAGCCGAAACTGACGATGATTAGATCTGTGGGGCAGTAACGACGATCATCCACAACGCATGGCGGTTGGACTTCAACTTGTCGCTCGCGTCGTTTGAGTCTAACGTGAAGGCGACACGAAACTTGGTGGACCTTGCGCTGGACTCGCGCCATAGGAGTTCGCTTCGCTTCGTCTTCACGTCATCCGTTGGAACTGCACAGTCGTGGAGCCGCGAACGGGGCGCGTTCCCGGAGGAGGTGCTGCTCGATCCATCTTCGATTGTTGGTTCCGGGTATGGAGAAGCCAAGTATGTTTGTGAACGGGTGCGTTGTACTGCCTACAGTGTACACAAGCATGCTGTTTACTTAACGTTCGTAATGCTAGGTCATTGCCAAGAGCGGTTTGTGTGCGACTTCGTTGCGCATCGGGCAGATCGCCGGAGGACCGAATGGGGCATGGGCCAAGACGGACTGGGTTCCCATCATCGTCAAGTCGAGCATCGCTATCGGTGTCTTGCCTAATTCGAATGGGGTAAGTGATGGTAATATTCAGAATGGATAGTGGAGCTAAGAGCACTACGACGACATCAAGGTGGTATCTTGGATGCGTTCCGAGGACGTGGCAGGGTCCGTCTTAGACGTCGCGTTCGCATCAGAAGAGACGCTACCACAAGCGCTCAACATCGTCAACCCGTGTCGTCCACCCTGGGAGAAGATCATGTCGTTCGTCCGAGCCGCCGTATTGAAGAAAAAACCAGCCTCTCTGACGAGTGAAGTATTGGGGATGATTCCGTTCACGGAGTGGGTTGCTCTGATCGAGAAGAGGGCAGTGGGCGCGACTCCGGAGGACCTCGACAATATCGTGAGTGTCTCTATGTTATCGCGTGCACGGGAACGTTGACACTGTTTTTATTAGCCTGCAATCAAACTACTCGAATTTTACCGAGCGACGGCGAAGCATGAGGAACCAGCACAGAGTGTGGCCCAATCGAAAGGTGCACTCGAGGTAGGGGAGGTGGGCGGTATAGTCGACTTTAGCATTGCAAACGCACTACGTGTCAGCAAGACCATGGCACGGATGCAACCTGTCGGTGAGGCGGAGGCCCATGCATGGGTCAACTACTGGTCCTCTGTGGGGCTTTTCTAATCTGTAGTGCGTGATCTTGAGTGTACTTTAGACATGTTTGTACTTACATGTGTTTGATAAATAGTGAACCAATAGAAATATTTAGACCTTGTCCCTTTACTCTAGGTAAGCAACTTGAGGTGGTAACAGCGCCTGATGCCTCGGCCAAGTGTACGCTGGCCTCTGATCACGAGGCACTCAGGTCATCCAGGAGTCGGCGAGCTTGAGCTGAAACTGCAATGCCCTCATCCATCGGGCACACGACACCAGCGGCTATAACGAACAGGACTTACTGAAATTGAACTCGATACGATATCTGCCGCCCGCACCCTTCTGCATTGACGGTAATCCATCTGTCTAAGAGCATTTCACCTTTCATGTTCGTAATCATCGACTTGTTCCTACCAGAGCATGGTGATCCGTCCTCCATACAGACCACCTTGTAAGCCATAGAGCAAGAACAGGCCCGGGACAGTTCGTGCATATCCGGGGGGGGGAATCCCATCATAATCTCTGTCATTCAAATCTCGGAAGTTTGGTTTGAAGTCGACTCCAGCCTCTTCATTATCCTGCCAGAACCGTCTGGACCTGTGCCTCTATATGGAAGTGACGTGGTGCTCATCGAGAGCCTTCGGCATGCTCAGAGTCCATTTGAAGTCAATTTATCACCGGTGTTTGAACGCCAAAGGAGACATGAATCTGTTCATGTGGTGCCGGAACAACAATGTAAAAGCATACGTAAAGGTACGCCGCCGTGGAGCGACTCAACATACAGTGTTGGACAATTGGTTGTTCTGTATTTAGCTGCCCAGCCACAAGGGCGACGAGCGTTGTCCCTCTGAACCGACGCCTTCACCTGAAGTCTCCCCTCGGGCTCGTCCTTCATTTTCCTTTGAGCTTGGACCACTATTTAAAAGGACTTTTCGTAACGCAGACTTTGCCGGCGCAAACGTTCTACTAATAAGTATAGAAAAACCATTTCCATCCGTTTCATTGACTCGCGTTCAAAGCGATTGCAAGTAAAATGCATTCGGGCCACTTCCATCGGCGAGCGGCGAGCGCTTCATTTCCAGCCTCATTGACGGGGTGCATCGCACTCGTGCGCGTAGTTGTCAGCCTGTACATTTCCCGCAAGTCAGATCGTCTCATTCAAGGGCAAGCAAGCTGGCACAATAGATTTACTCACTCCAATACTAGAGCAGCACGCCTCCTCAGGCCGCTCAGGAGGGCAGGATGCATCATTCCTCTTGCAGTCGTATCCATCCTTACCCTGATTATCAATTCAAAATGATCAGTGGATCCTTCAACAACGACGGACGGCGACTTGGCGACTTACATCCTCGGAATATGACTGGCAGCACGTGTCAATTTTGGATCCGCAGTCGCGGTTGGCTGCAGCGAAGGCACCGACCGTGACAAACAGTGCGATTAAAACTGGAGTAAGACGAATGAACATTGTTACTTAGAGGAAGAAGAATTGTTTGGGAAACGTTGTTCTGAAAGATGGCAGGCGTGGTGAATTTATGGTGTCCCTTTACCTGTTATATAGCTGTTTTGGGGCCAGTACTAATAGCTACTAGGTTAGTCGTATCCCGCTGAGGGCTCATTATGCATTACGTCTGATTACGTCTCGGCTAAGCTAGCCTAACAGTTGGTCATTCCGAGTCAAACTCTGTTTATGCGGCGGAACACAAAGGAAGAGTAAGTAAAGGAACTCAGTCACGTTGAACACTTGGTGCGGTGAACCATTGAACTTGCTAACTCCAGCTCCAGAACAAGCGGAAAAAAGCCCGCCCTTCGCTTGTTCGTGCACGGACCAAATTCTGGGCGCGCCTCGCGGCTCGGCTAGCCCAGCACATAATTTAAAATAACAGATTGATTGACAACTATATATAGATCTGAATCCAACTCGTAGACACAGGTATGGTATAAAAAACAACATACATACAGTAAGTATGATGTACCATGAAATGACGAGTGTTGCATATTATGTGTAATGCCGGAGTGGGAGTGAGGTACTGATCCGGCACTTTAACGTCATACTTAATTCCATTCTTCTTAAGAAGTCGACCCAACTTCAAGTTGAACTTACATACTAAGTGCGTTACGAAAGGTCAGTTGTCCTGGCAGCTCGAAGCCTGAAAAATGAAGGACTACCCCGAGGGGGGACTTAAGGTGAAGGCGTCGAAGATCTACCCTGACTCAGGAAGACAACTTGAATGCTCGTCGCGCTCCTATGTAGCTGGGCAGCCAAATATAGAGCAGTCAGGTCGTGTGCATGCTGAGTCGCTCCTGTACCTTTACTTTGTGCTTTTCCAGTGTTCTGCCACATGAGAGTCAACAGATCAATTATCATGTTGTTGCTGCAACACATTACCAGGGCATACCTCGTTTGCAGGAATTGACTACGACTTACCATTGCAAGGACGTGTCGGCCCTTGAAGTGATTTCAATTGGTGAACATGTGGTTTATGGTTCGATCGTTCGATCGCTCTTTCGGACTACTATGGCATTCTCGTTGAGTGCATCGATGGCGACCAGCCTTTGGTGGTCACCCACAGCTGAAGCGCTGACCGCCCAGATCTCGGTGGTAGGGTCAAGGGTAGGGTGGCTGATAATCGACCGATGGAGGAGTTACAGCCGCCCACAGAACACAGTTCATAAATAACACCCGGGTCACACTCCGTCGGAGTGAACGAGCTGGAGGGGAGATATGACAACGTTTGATTCCATGTTGTGTACCTTGAACGAACGCATACAACTGGGGCGAAGGACATTCGCCCTCAATGACACACGCAACACACCAACTTCATGGTCAACACCTTCTGCGCCGGCGATATCCGACAACACAGTGTACACATACCGCGGACCGTCTCTGGCGGCCAAAACTATGATTGTCAGGAGATTGGTCAGATCGCGCCCGCGCACGCAGCGACCGCCGACGTGATCAGAGGCCTAAGTCTCGTGGCAACTCCCCGCTCATTGACATTTCGACGTTTGGATCTCCTCGTGGCTGCGTGCGAAAGTTTGTCGTGCCTCTCCAGTAGGCTATCTCTAGACCGCTATTCCGAGGCCCGAAATGTTGGCACGTTCACTCTTCCGACGAATAGAAGAGAACACGAAGAACCCAGGGAAACGCCGAACACCGTCAGTACTAGTGCCAGAGTCTTGGAGGCACTTCGGACTCTCGGACGGATCCGCACATCCGACATCGGCTGCAAGCCCCGAATGACCATCATGGTCTTTCGCCTCGTCTCTGGCATTGTACACTATTGACGTCGTGCGCTACGGCGACTCCGCCTTTCCCCCCACTCCCAAACGATCCCCATTCCGAGTCTTTACATGGCCTCATAACTTGAATAGCAAGTGAGATCAGATCGCAATTCCGGAGCGGAAGCAAAAGTGCAGAGGTTGCAAAGCGCGAAGACACGGACGCGTCAGAATTTCCGCGGCCGATGTCACTACCCATACGGGAGGGGGCCGATCGTCGTACTCGCAGCTGCAGCTGGCAGTGTGGTAACGAGGGTGGGGGAGGTGGTCTCCAGGTTTAAGGAAACCCCTTGGTAGGTTCAACGGATCGTTTCAAAGTAGCGTTTCACGGATTGCTCATCCGGTGGGTTGTTTTGAACTTGGGCGTATTGTCCTGCATTGTGCCGCGCAGCTGAGACCAATTTCCCTATAATCTATGCATACACTCTGTGTCTCACACACACAGTTTGCGAATGCGGCCCGAGATGTTTTCACGTCTATCGCTAAGAATAAATTGAACCACTGATCGCCGAAGTTCCCTATGCGAGGGGTCTCCAACGGAAGTTGGGGTAGCCCATCTGGTGGCATGCTGGGCATGTCACAAAAGTAAGTGTGGCCAATATGTCATGCGCGGTCTGGAACGTGTTTGACATTGACGTTGGCACGTGGCACGCTCACAACTACATACCTGCAGCCGACGAAATTTCTTTGCAGACTCGAACCCCTTTGACATCATTCTATGATACTTAGATCTGGGAAGCGCGTCTGCAGAAGGCTGTCACTACTGTCAACTACTGCCAGTGGGAACCTGTTGCACTGCAAGGACGCCACAGTGACAGCTGTGTGGCGGCACGCCGGTCAACTTTGGGACAAGGGCCACGGACTGGCACCCGGACAAGTCTCACACTAGAAGGCCTGCCACCTTTCCCACTCGGTCTGATAGTCAATCATTCGATTCCGACCGAAGAGGATATCGTTCGTTTCGTTTCACTAGAACGAATCAGATCCGATAGCGACATGCGCGTGCGCCAGTTCACCTGCTCGACGAATCGCCGGGATGATATGATGATGTGATGGCGAAGATTAGGTTGTGGCAGTGGATTACAGCTCACCGATTAGGCAGACGGCAGACGGTGGCGGACATCGCCCGCACGATCATGCGCACAAGCGACTGGGTGAGTGGCGGAGGAGTGGGGTCAACAAGACCCTATCATGCACGGTCCCGGTGTATTCAATTCAACGGTGATACACTGATAGCAATATGGTGGCAACCGATCAATACTAGGGTACTTCATCTTGAGCGGAGCATGGTCCATTTTTGCTATCTGGTTCTCGCCACAGCCTGGAGCTTGTATTCATGGGCGTTGTTGATCTATAGCCACGGGGAACTTGGACGACGGACTAGGCCCATCGGGAAATTTCATCACGGCGCAAAGTCGTCTTTTTCCTTTCTTCCTATCTCTTCCTTTATGGGTTGTTTTTCACAGTATGATACGGCCCGTTGAACTCTCTCCGGGTCCGCATGGCGCAGCATTTATCTCCGTGGTATGGATGCTCCGGGGTTGAAACCGGTAGCGGAATTGGTGCGACGCGTTACGCCACTTACGCGTTACCAGACACGAGGCCGAAGCAGTGACGAAAGGTTGGAGTGTCAGGCTCAAATATTTCCCCCACTCACCACGCTGAGCGCAGAAAGAAGTGGTGGTTGTTTGTTTTTTCTTTCTTCAGTGTTAGACAATGCTCTCTCGTGCAGCTGCGGCGTCGCTCGGGCGCAATCATATCGGCATTAGAACTTGAGTGTATGGGCTATAGTCCAACACCGTGCGGCGTGTGAGCGGCGGGTGTTGAGAATGAGAATTCTTACCCATACCCATCCTTGCTTGTTGTTTTCGTTATTGTTTTCGAGATCCAAACGGCGTTGACGTTTGCACTGATCGAGAGTACGTTCTTTAGGATTCTGTCTTTCTCAAGTCTCGAATTCCTGACCTTTTGTTTGTTTGTCAGTTTTTTTCTCGGCGTGAGAACAAGGCTTCGAAACCCACCAGTCGGTACGTTTTGACCGGGGCACAGCAGCTTGTGAAACCTGAATCAATACAAAGTTCGTCATTTCATACACGACTTTGTACGGGCCTCTCGGAGGCGTTCGTGCCGGGCCTCGTGTTGCGCCAAACCGCAAACGCACTTTTTCTTTCTTTCTTTTTTATTGTTGCAGTACATTTCTTCCGGGTTTCCAATTCTTGAGCACTCTGTCATTCTCTTCGGAAAAGCCTCAAGCACGATAATGGTTCCCGTACGTGGTTAAACAAACGTCTCTAAGTCGTCGTCGAAGTCATCGAAGATCCGACTGGCGACCGTTGCCTATGATATGTTAATTATAGAAAAAATAAAGTTTACTTTCTGGAATGTAATACCCGATCGCCCCTTCGATGTCTTTGACCCCGTTCTGAATAAGTATGATTCAAACAGGACAAAGAATCCAGCTTAAAAAGAACTTCGGCTCCACTTGCCTAATCGTCTGCGGATACTGTTTTAGCATCAGCTTGAAGGCAGTGCGAATCTATCCCATATTGTATTCGCCTTGTTACCGAACAGTGATATCTGATTGTCAAGTTCCTCCGCCGATCGCGATGTCACGATAGTTAGAAGTTGGTTCTACTTGGTGGGCTTTCAAGTTTGATCCATAGCGTGCAAGGGTCGCGATGTGTGTCTGCATAGCATGATCTTTTTACTCTATGATCCGGGATTAATGGAAGCCTTGCGCTCGGCAAAACGACTGCTAGCCTACTAGCCCGGCTTACATACCATACGGCGTTAGATATGCTCGCTTGAGATACGGTTCTGACAAAGTTAAGACCAATAGGAACTTCTTCTTCTAACGTGACTCATCATGCCACCGCCAAAAGGAACGTTCGAACACGGTTATCTTGATAATATTATGACATGCCACTGATCAGGAGGTGCGGCGACCCTGCATCGATGAGTACGTACAACTTTTGGCGAAAACAACAAGCGGCAATGCAATGCCGTAACGTCATCCAGTCGAAGAGCCTCCTTGAAGCGAAAAGTAAGTGTGCCAGCGAACGATGGCCCGGGTCGTCGTCGTCGAGCTCAGCAAAGAAAACCGGCTGGTCGTTACGATTATGATTAAACGTCGGTCGTGATTGGTGTAGATATGATTGGCGCCCGCGACACGCGCTGACATGGCCCCCGTGGCACCACCACCCACTGATTCCGTTTTCGGGTCAAATTGTGGAGCGAGTAGTAACGCGGTAGCCCGAGAAAGTAGTTTCGAGA
This sequence comes from Leccinellum luteum, assembly GCA_038091855.1. Lineage (NCBI taxonomy): Eukaryota > Fungi > Basidiomycota > Agaricomycetes > Boletales > Boletaceae > Leccinellum > Leccinellum luteum. Next base: position 12,042 of record JBBPPG010000342.1, on the reverse strand, counting down.
CCGAACCCGGGCACATACCCTGCATCGTGACCGTATCGCGGATCAAATGCATGATCGCCGTCGCGACGAGTCCGACAAGCCACACAAGTAACGAGTGTGGTGATGGATCCGGGTGCCAGTGGTCCACCTGATCCACTGCTGTCGACCTGCCCACGCGAGCCCGACGTGCGGACTCATCTGGATCCGAATCCGAGTCCGTTCCGACGTCTTGTCACGTATGTACGACCACATGGATATTTGATGTGATGGATCCGATGTCGTGATCACGATACCATTGGCACAAGTCGCGCGTCCGACCCCGTTCACATCTTATCTTATCCTGTCCGATTCAACTCACATCCTATCTCATGACAGCAGCCAACTCCCAGATATCCCATCTCGATCGATCATACGACGCCCCTCCGTTCGAATCGTATCTCGTCCAGATCACCCCAACCTCACCTCAACCCCAGACCGAGCGTCCACATGAATCCAAGTTCGATTTCCAGTTCATATACACCGCGCGTAGCCCTCGTTACAGGTGCAGCCCAAGGTATCGGGCGCGCCATCAGCCTGCGCCTCGCCGTCGACGGGTTTGACGTCGCCGTGAACGACGTCACGTCCAACCAGGCCAACCTTGATGCCGTCCTTGCAGAGATCGTCGCATTAAACAACAAAGACAAGGATGCGGGCAGACGGGCAGTCAAGATCGTCGCGGATGTGACCGAGGAGAATCAGGTCAAGGACATGATCGACACCGTCGTGCGCGAGCTCGGCGGGCTCGACGCGGTGCGTGTGCATGGCTATTACTCGCCGATTAGGAACGGGGATGGTAATCGATTTGCCTTTTGAACGTTAACGCAACCCCGCACGCATGCCATTTCTGCTGTGCGATATGGGACGTGGGTATGTGCAGATGATTGCCAACGCGGGAATCTGCCGTGTGGGCACCTTGTTGGAAAGTACGTGGATCATCTCAGCTGATGTCGTACGATGATTCCGATATCCCATGGCTATGGTTCGTAATGTGACGATGAACCGTACGGTTTTACACAGCCAATCTGGACGACTTGGATGCCAATTTCGCCGTCAGCGTCAAGGGTACCTTTCTCTATTTCAAATACGCAGCTCAGCAGATGGTCGCACAAGGACGTGGAGGTCGACTCGTCGGAGCCTCTTCCGTCGCCGGAAAGATCGGTACGTGTTGGGTTCATTCTCGCGTCGCTGATGATCCGTGACGGACGGAAACTGTCTGGCCGACTGGGGCGCGTGCATTGCAGGCTATGAAAATCTGATTGCGTACTGTTCGGCCAAGTTTGCTGTGCGAGGGATCGTTCAGTGCGCTGGTAAGTCGCTGCAAGGCGCTGTCTATGATATTATTCTTCATCGCGGTTGCTGTGTGCTGGGCTACGTGATGTTCGGGTTCGAACGTATTGATGGGTTGACGACACATCGTACACTGTTGGTCCGCATTCCCGCCGCCTTTCAGCGCTTGAGCTGGGACGGTACGGGATTACAGTCAATTCATATGCACCGGGAGCTATGGCGACGGCTATGCGTAAGTGAATCGCGTATATCACCTTTCATGGAAATGGCTGATACGTATGGAGGTTGCAGTGGAAGGTATCAAGGTAGCGAATGAGCAACGACCGGAGAGCGAAAAACTTTTCCCGGGTGGTTTCTACAACACTGTACGTTGTTTGGGTACTTGAGAAGAGGCTCCGCTCATCCATGGCGACGGTCGGTGGATGGCATGAATGCCAAAGGTGGCGAACAGGTGCGCAGTAGGATACCTCGGCAAAACGGAAGACGTAGCTAGCGTTGCGTCATACCTCGTCTCCAAGGAGGCGCACTATATCACTGGTGAGCATGAAACATGAATGGATGAATAATTTTGGTTGGTTGCTGAGATGGGTGCAAACAAACTTTTCAGGTCAGAGCGTAAGTAGACCGCCGATTCCCCTGAAAGTGCACGTGACCATTTCGGGGTGATAGATGTCGGTCGATGGCGGGGTCTCGTTGTCGTAACTGTGTTCGCGGTGATCGTTGGAGCGATTACAAAGGGTACGGCGTATTGATGGCGTCCTGGGCAGGGGTACTACCGAATCGCGAATATGAATAGATGGGGGACGAGCCGATGAGATGAGACCGCGATGGATCGCGAAGGGAGGAATAAGTGAGCTTGTCGAGCATATGAAATGCGGGGAAGAGTTGGAGATTTGCTCCTTTTGCTCCTATCTGTCATTCGAAACGCGGTGAAGATGATCAAAAAGTGTGATCACAGGAGTGGCAGATCAGATTGTCGTCGAGTCAATTGTGGCAGAGATGGGTATGCGCCACTTGGAAGATGCGGCACCAAGTGACGAGTCGAGGACGGAGGGAGAGCGCCGGAGGTTGCAGAGATCTGGACGGGCGTTGGTAGTTCGGATCTGAGGACTGAGGAACAGAACAGAAATGTAATAACTGGAATAGATCAGGATGCGGGAATAAGCCGATCCATGCCGTCGGGAAGATGGTGGGAGTAGGACGGGTGTTCGGTTCGCGTAGTGAATGTACACATGATGTGGCTACACATTGCAGTCTAGATGGATGGATGGATGGGTGCGACAACAACGTGGACAGGTTCTGGGCGGAAATGAGGGACACGTCCGGGAGTACTTGAATTTTGTGTTTGATGCACGTTGCCACGGAAAGTCTGTCAAGGAACAATTGCCGTTACACTAACCGTAAACGGGAGGTTAATTGAAGATCGCCCGGTAAGATGTGTACATACTCTTAGTACTCATTTAATTACCATCCTGTCCCTCCTTTTCCACCCTCCCCCTTCCTTTCCCCCTTCAATCATGGCAGTAACTGGATTTCTGCGCAGGAGAGTAACCTTGTCTAGAAATCCTTCCGTCCCAGAGCCTCCCCGCTCATCCGGCGATGTCCCTCCTACACTCCCACCCTTACTCCTCTCCTTGTCCCTCTCCGATCCCGACCCGGCTTCTTCTGCGCCTCCGGCCCTCCCTCCCGCCGCCTCCCCGCCCGTTCTCGCACTCCCCTCCCCGCCCTTGGAATTTCTCTCGCTGGACGATGTTTGGGACCCCTGGGCAGGTAGCCCCCCTCAACTACGTCCGTCCATTTCATTCGTACCATATTGTCAGGTTTGTTGACTTGAATTAGCAGTCAAACCCCCTGTACACGCGCCGGACGTCTGTAACATTCCAACCCCTCCTCCGACCTCGGTTGCCAAGACGTCAATAATAACAAGTGCCTCAAGACAGGGCCCATCTGTTCCGCACCCAGCCCGTCCGAAAAGTGCCGTCCATGGTAACCGTCCTCACACACAAAACCCAAGACCGCCGCCACCATCCTCGTCCGGACGCCCCATGTCCTCCAGCTCTCCCGCCGTGGTTCGCGGACCAGCGACCGCTCCATCCAACTTCGACTTCGAAGAATCCTTGTCCGCAGCCAACGTGTCCTCAGTCGTCAATCAATTTCGTTCATATCCCTCCCCACCCATACGGCATCCCACTTCTCCCGCATCTCCTTCCCAAGCGCCCCATATGGCTGCACAACACCTTCCTTTGTCCAACTTCCACCGCCATCACACACCGCCACAGAATCCTGGATCAAGTTCTAGCTTTTCCTCTACTAGTCACCACACCGATGCCACCCGGAGAACGAACGGATCGTATGGTACATCTACGTCAGCGAGCTCAGTTACCCCTCCTCCCGAGGTGAGCCCATCTCTCCTTTTACAGATAGATTAAGTATCCTCCCATCGATGCATCTCGCCGTCCATCTCCGGACTCACCGCGACCGGCGTCGCTAGTGCGAACGCTAGAGTGGAGCTGAACTCGGTGATTATCCCTTCCGGCGCTCGATAGTGGCGTCGCGGGTACCCGCCCGGTTCGCATGCAACGTTATTCGCCCGCTTTTGTTTGTTTCTCTTTGTTCACCCAATAGGTAATTGACGTCAGCATTGCTGGTTCAGCCGGGCGCTTAGACTCGCATTCTGTCCGTAAAACTACACGTTCCGAGGCTAACACATTTATAAATTCACAGCCGTTCCTCGCAAATGCAACCGATCCCTCCTCCTCCTCCTCCACTCGCGCTCGTGTCAGCCGCAGTTCTTCCGCTGTCAATTCGAACCCGTCACGCACCTTCACGTCCTTCAACGCCAAAGTTCACCGCTCTCCCACAGCCCCCTCAGTCCCTCCTACTAGTTACCCTGACCGCGTCCACTCGCTTGCGCGCCCTTCTTCACACGCCACTGTGTCATCATCCTCAGGACACTCAATCCCTGTCACGCAACCTTCCATGTTGTACGACATCCTTCGTTCCGGTGATCCAAACACGGTCGGCCCTCTGCGCAGAGGCCCTCTCATTTTCACGGCCATGTCCGGGACAGCACAACCCGCGAACAACAATCCCTACCCTTCTCCCCCCGCGGAATACGCGTCGCTCGAAGCCTCCCCTTCATCGCGCCGTAATACCTCCATTTCTCCCGGATTCCGGAATCAGTTCGATGGTCCAGCCTATCATCCAACCGAGCTCCCATCTCTCAGGTCCGGCAAGGGCAGTCTGGCCCATGGACCATCTCCGCAGCTTTTGGGGATCAGAGGCGATGCGTCTTCTGCCGCTGAACACTCTCGTCCTCGGGTCCTGACCAAGGCACGTCCTACCACCCCTCAAAAGCCTTTCATATCTTCGCATAAAGTTCTCCCGGCGCCGGGTGATCCGTTACTCCTGGACGAAGACCCCTTTGCCCGCGTCGAGGGCGTCAAAATGTTGAAGCCGAGGGCTCGGTCGTGTTCTAGGAGCGTTGCGTCAACTATAAGTAAGGAGGATGGTCTCTCCAGCGAGGACGGACACATCAACGCTTCAGTCATGACTCCCCCGACGTCTTCTTCCGACAAGGGTCTGCTTACACCACCTGATGATTACAAGGTCGCTCGTCAGCAGCGCCGTGGTCAATGGCTCGAAAAAGTTCCTCCATCGGCCGTAGCAGAGATCGTTGCAAAACTGGAAGAGGAACAGGTTGAAGAGCCACCTCGCGAACCCACCCCTCCTCCGACTTATTTCCCGATCGTAGATTTCTTGTCCAACGTCAACCTTCTCCCCATCCTCTTGTCCTGCTTATCCTATTCCGAGTGGCTTGCGCTGTACAGCGCCAACAAGCAAGTTCGGGAGCTGTTCAAGAGCAGAATACTCCGCGAGTTCGTCCTAGAACGGTATCTAGGTACCGTCGGATATTCGAAATGGGACTATGAATGGGCAGAACCACTCGAACTATCAGTCAAGGCAAGTTCCGCATCACTTCGACATTCATGCAACCAAATTGACGCGGTTCACAGGATCTTCACAACTACCTCCGGGGCGTGGCGATGCCAGTCCATCAGTATGCTCGACTTTCTGCCGCCTATCTGCAGCCGAACGGACCGAATCGGACTGCTGAAACGCCAGATATTCTTACATTGGCGCTCACCACCAGGGCCTATACCCGAGTGGTACTCCGCCTCCGTACACAGGCAGAATCAGAGGCCAGGTATCTCAAGACGTTGCAGTCCACGGAATCAGTCCAGGCCAGGAACACTTCGCATCCAGGCACTCGTCAGCCCAGCGTATCAAGTCGAGCACCGTCTCCGACGTCTTCTAATTCACACTCCCACAATCATTCTAATGAAAAGGCCGAGCGGAACAACAGTTTTTCGTCGCCGGTCTCGAAGTTCAGGTCCCCCCTGTATCGAATCGGGCGAGCGCCAGTCCTGAGAGTGTTTGTACCTTCGCCCGAGGGGGACTGGTTGTCTGACGCAAGTGTCGTGGAATGCGAAGCTGAACTGAAACGTTCGAGCGTTCTCAAACTTCTGCGGGTGGGCGACATCGTCTGGGATGTTGCTGTTGGGGACGAAGGGAACCAAGGCCGACTGATCTGGGACGGTAGCTATTTGGTGGTACGTGCCTTTGTTTTCTGCCTAGATACATGTGATGTGGCGGCGTCTGGACTCACGCACGGTGCTTGTTATTGCAGGATCTGGATTACCGATACTCCCGTGTGGGCGAACTCTCGCCTTATTTCCACAGCCTTGCGTTCTCTCCTTCCTACTTCCACCGGGTCATCCGAATCGGTGGATCTGCCAGCCACAATCCCCATTGTAATCCGATCGTTTACATTGACATAAGCCCATGGGGGCGTGAGATCGCGGCCAACTTGCAGTTGTTGCAGGATCGTGCTCGGACAGAAACGTGTGTATTGTTGTTATTTTTTACCCCCCTCGTTGTATCCGTGCTCATACATTACGTGTGTATCTCGCAGACCTCACGGCGCGCTGCATGACGTTGTTCGTTGGGTGCACCGTTCGCAGTTTACCATCCGTTCGCCTGCAATATCTTCATCGCAGGGCCAGAGCCACACTCGCTCCTCCCCTCGCGGCCTCGTTCGCATTCCGATTCCCAACGTCGACGGGTTCTACATCGATCCCGGCTGGAACGGGACTGTAGTCCTCGAGTCTGAAGGGACGAACGAGGGTCTGGTAGACCTTCAGTCGCGCTGCGGGCCTGGAGTTTTCCCACCCAGAGCGGAGAGTTTGGCTACCAAGATTCGGAACGAAAAAGAGAAGGAGAATAGGCGGGTCTGGCGGATCTTACGCGAAAAGAGGTGCGGTGTCTTGTTTTGTGGTGTGTGCGCTTGGACTAATGATAAACGTAGCCGTCCTGGTGAAATATGGCTTCGAACTGTGCAAGTCAAGGAACGGTTGATGTGAACTGGAATTGGTATCTCGCTATGTGATTTGGCTTTGGACGCTTTTATGCACACGCACGCACGAGTTGGATGATGAATTTAGTAGAGCTTTGGGGGACTTGTCGTCTCCTTAATTGTTTTTCTGTCACGAACTTTGCAACGTTGTGGATTTCTCGACTTTCTTCCCTCGTTCCTCAGATTTTCTTTCAGGTCTGGCTTACTTTAGGAAAGAGAAGGTTGTAGATTACTTCATTTTGTATTTTCGTCCCCCCCTTCGTTTACACTTTACTTTAGCTAGACCCTTCGGTAGTATGTGGATTAAATAAGCGGCAACAATGTCACGGGATTTGATTTTCTTTGCACGTGATTTGATTTAGACGCGTCGTTCGTTGTCCCCTGAACTTCACGCGTCTACGCTGTTCATTGTCGACTTTGCAAACACCCTCCTTTATAATTCATCTCGCCCATTGCCCATAACTTATTCTTCGCTTTCAACCACGGCAGCGGGTCTGTAATATATCGTTTTTATTCTCAAACAAAGGTATTACAAGAAAAAGAAGTACACAACACGCGATGCAGCACGCCTTCACAGTTCCCCTCTTCTTCATCCTCGGCGTTTACCTCCCCTCTCCTCCGTCGTGGTCTTCCCCCAGCGCATTCGTCGAAGCCTCGGTCTACCCGACACAGCCAGTCCAGGGGACAACGTGGACCGCCGACCGACCGATGCGCGTGAGCTGGGTCGAGGACGGGACGTACCCTTTGTTGAGCCAGATGGGCACCGTCGAGGTTGCGTTGTGGCGGGCTGATAGCCAGGTGAGTCATCGTATCGGCCGGGCCCGCCCAGCCGCGGGCGGATTCTCTTTGAGACGGGACGGGACTTTTGGTTTCTCTATACCAACCTGTCTTCTTTTTTTGGTTGCATGTCCGACGATGATGCTAACGATACGCGTGGCGGTGGTGGTGATGTTGACGTTGATGTTGATAACGGTGGTATTAAACCACGACGACGGTACGAACGGCACAACTGCGGACAATGATGCGAATCAATTCGGACGAACAATAAACGATTTAGGAGCACCTCCTCGTTCAACTCGCTTCGGGGGTGGATCCAATGGCGAAGACATGTCAAGTGACGGTGCCTTCGTGGTCTCTGAAGCAGGGTTCCAAATAGTAGGTCCTTTATTTTTCCCGCTCGTTTTTGTCTTTGTGTTCCGTTCTTTCTATTTTTTTTTCTACTTTCTCCGCGCGTACGCGATCTATTCGGGGGCGTGCCTTGCCCTCGCTCGTACCTTTTCATGCGTTCGGAGGGTGAACGCCCTTGGGACGTCCTCGGTGCCTAGCTTCTTTCCGTGCCTCCTGGGTCGGTCCTGTTGGGCTGTCCCTGGAGATATATGACCATTTTGGGCTCTTTTCGGCCTGCGATGAGATGTCCGAGTTGATCGCGGGTTGTTGGGAAGAACGGAAAATGCACGGTGGAGCGTCCGAGGAATCAATCGATCGAGATCTACGCTCACCGGAGTGGATGGCGGTGCCGCGGGCATCGGGTCCCGTCTCTTTGGCGTGCGCGGTGCGCCAGATATATTGTATGTTGACTCATCTCGAGATGTACGAGATCGTTGGAGGGTCGATGTAATGTCGTGTCAGTTGAGCGTGGCGCTGACAATCCATTTATTGCTTTCCCCCCTTTTTCATTTTCTATCGACGGTTATTATTATAATGATTGTCGTCGTCGTCATCGCCATTGCCTTTGTGGACCTGGATTACGGATAACGCCTTTCAAGTATGCTCCGGTTCACGACGAGCAAGCCGATCGAAGCGGTGGTTTATTCGGCCGACTTCTTGATCGTACCTGCTGCGAGTGGGTCGACGACGGGGTTGACGATAACGGAAAGCACGGGTGCGGTAGCGGGAAGCAATGCTGCGGCGTTGGCGATGCAGACGGGGAGTAGGACCACAAGCGGGAATGGGACCGGGGCAGGGGTTGGGGTTGGGGTTAGTGGGGCCGGGACAGGGACGTTTGTGGGTGGATCTGGATCTGGATTCCGGACCGTGCCTACGACCACGGGAATGGGATCTTTGTTTTCTTCCTGGATGACGACGGGTACGAGTTCGATGACGAGTGTGGCGACGAACGGGACGAGTACAATGACGAGCGTGAAGACGGGGTCGAACGGCGAGCGATCGTCGACGTCACAGTCTTTGTCTTTCAGCGTCCCGCCGCCATCGGGGGCGACTCAGATGCCGGGGAATGCGGTACAAGGATCTCTGTCGTCGCCATCGTCGTCGTCGCGCGCAACGGCGAATGCTGCGGCTGCCGGGGCGGGACGACGGGGAATAGACATGGAGAAGCTCAAGTTTCAGTTCGTTTTCGTGATTTGGCCGGTGTTGATAGGGATCACGATGGCGCTGTGATGTGCGTTACGGACGGTTTGGACGTTTGGACGTTTAGACATGTTTTGGGTTTGTACTACTTACTCGTCGTGTTGGAAGCCTTTTCATGCATTTTTTTGACATGTCGTCGTCGGCTTCGCGATATCACTGTATTATGGATTTGTACTAGGGTCGTTGCGTAGTAGCACTGGGCACTTCAAGTTGGCGAACTGCATGAGCACAACGGTTGTCAATAAATTCATGATTAGTACATGGGCTCCACTTTTTTTTGGCCTTCTCATCTATTTCTTCTGCCTGCATAAAAAGAGTGAGCACAACAAGGCAAAGAGTAGCCACTCAGTGGTGGCTTTGAGCAAACCTACAATGCACAATGTGACACTTTCCCACACTTTCCTGATCGTGACATTAGAAGCCCCTTTCTCATCCCCATCATGCCACCAGCAGGGAAACCCAACCCCAAACCTTTACCTGAAAACAACTTCCAAGAGGGCACTGACATTCAAAAGGCATATGGCCAGTGCCTCAATCTAGAGCAACACAAGACATGGGATACATCTCATGAATCAGATCTTCCCATTATGACTGTGACTGACATGAGTCCATGTGTTGTTGCTCGTGTCCTGGGCCATGCTTTGCTTGTAACTCCTAGTAAAGAAGGCCTCCATGCATTAACACAAGATATCATTGGATGCAAAGGTGACCTTGAGCTGTTGGCTGGACTTGGTCATCTGTATGTCTATGGCTTGATGTACATGTGTATGTTCTTGTGAAGCAATTGCTCCATCATGTTATTCACTGAATGACCATCTAGTCTACAATCCAAAATTTCCTGCCATCTCAATAAATCAGAGTCTTATCATAGAGAGCTCTGATGCTGAGAATCTCTTGAATGAGCAGCTTTCAGTCCCTGCTCAAAATTTGCAGAAGCTGGCAAGTATATTTGTTGTTGTCTGCATATTTAACTGATTATTATTTTCATCAGCTTTTGCTTCGTGAAAATAATTGCTGTGTCTTTACTGGTGCCATGGACTCTGATGTGGAAGCATCACTTGATCCAACAGAAGCCCCTCTAGTTCAGGTGGATATAACAAGAGTTGTTCATGTCATCAGTAGATCACTGTTGACAGAAGTACATGGTGTTATACCAAGGGTGCATGAAAAGGTATTCATTTTCTTCAATTCATGTGATATTTGGTCACTAATGTGGCTGATCTTGAGTTTGGGTGGGCAAATACTATGAAAGGAATCATCCATCACTTTGAAGGCTTCTCATCCCACATGGTGATCAGTGATGAAATTCTTTGTGGTCCATTGAATGGGTTCATAGCCTCAAATGCACCATGCAAGAGGATTAACCAACTTGACATGTGGTTGATTCCAGCTCAGGCATGTTTCTTTCTACTTTTTTGGCTGCTTTCTGAATTGACGTCTCTATAGGATGAGCATGGACAAGTCTTGTCCAATATTTATGATGTGCAATATATTCTGGGCAATCATCAACTTCCATATATTGGCTGTGGCATCAAGCCACAAATTACATTCAGATCTATCCAAATTGGAAGCAGAATCATTCCACCTCCTCATCCATGTCTCATTGCTCTTCATGCTACCTGTGCTAGGGTTGCTCATATGTCTGGTGCTATAGAATATGTCCAAAAATTGTTTCAAGATACTGATTAGAAAATACTATAGAGCTGAGGCAAGCTTCAAAAGAATCTACAGCCTCTTGTTTTCATAGTAACTTGATAGTATTCTGTAATGTACCAAGGTTGCACTGTCTACTGTACATTGTGTAGAAATATTTATCAGCTGCAGGGGAGAAAATGTCAATGATTGATGTCAAACTTGAAGATAGGCTGAATAGATCAGATTGTGGTTGTAGCAAATTTGCAACAGTTAGCAGTCAGGAGAGCAGGGAAATCAGACAAGTATCCCAGATTTTCTATCTCTCAATTCCCTGGTGAAGCAAAAAATATTACATTTATTCAACTTGAATGCTCTCCTAGGATATGTACATCAGTGTGCATAAGAAGCATATGAGTTGGAGCACACATCTTCATAGCCTGTCCATTTATCAATGGCCTTCATTCAATTCAATAACAAGTCACAGTGAGATTGTAATGTAAGGGTGGAAGAGTGGATGTGAATGTCCATATGAGAAATTGTGGCCACTAGCATGTCGGGCCTAGAGTTTCTGAGTTTGGATGGCACCTGCATAGTATGAGGTCAAACATCTGCTATGTATACTGTACATATCTGAGTCATGTCTGCATACCAAATTACCAATCTAGCAAAGCATTCACAGAAGCAGTTCATGAACACACAAATGTTTCCAGGAAAAAATGCTTTGAAAATTGTCCATGGGGGTGGACACTGGCACAGCATGGTAGACTACCAAGGTATGGGCTCAGGTAGGTGACAATTCCTAGGGAAGAGCACGGGTGTACCCCCGGGTTGTCAGCGCTGATACCCGTACCCGTACCCCTTAAAATACCCGTACCCTCGGCAGGGGTACGGGCTTATCTCCGGGTCCACCAATCTCTACCCGCACCCGTACCCTCGACGGGTATACCCCGCGGGTATGCTCTTCGACGCAGCAACGACGACACACGTGACACGCAACGACGGACGCGACGACGTCCATGCGACTTCTCCCTTTCCCTTTCCCTCTGCCTCTCCTCCTCTCCCTCGACGGACAACGACGCGACAACGACGAAGACGACGCAACGACGCCGTGACGCCGACTGGCGACACGGACAACGACACGACGACAACGACGCACACAAGCCCTCTCCTTCTCCTTCTCCTTCTCCCTCTCCTCCTCTCCCTCGACTGACGACGCGTGAACGCCGTCTGGCGACACGGACAACGATCGACGGGACGAGGATGCAACGACGAGGATGCGAGAATGGTGAGTACACCGCGTCCGCGTCCTCGTCCTCGTC
>JBBPPG010000341.1:0-27761 GCA_038091855.1 Leccinellum luteum | reverse complement strand
ACAAAACGACGCTAGAACCATGCTAGTCGTACGAAAGCGGAAGATCGAGGGTATAAGAATCAAACACCGCTAACCAGTATCTCACTTTTTTTTTTTTTCCATCGAAGGGCAAAGAGGAGCAATGGGATGGGGATGGGGAACACTGGCAGGGTTGCAAGGTAGGTCGCATAGCAACCCAACGGCGGTCGGCGACCAGCAGCAGCGACACACCTCGAGTGTGTTAATTTAAAAGATATTGCGCGTCTCCCGGCGATGGTGCATGCGCTTCGAGCGCTGCACGGGATCGGGATTGCCAGAGTTGGACGGCTGGGGTCCCTGACCGCACGGAGTGGGATCGCCGGATGGCCCTGGCCAGCCAGAGCCCGAGGGAATCGAAGACCAGTTGGGCGGCGGCACGCTGCTCGGGTCAGGTGAAGAGTTGAGATCAGCAGGGAGGCTGGTTGGAACAGGCGAGGGGCTCGAGCTTGGAATGGGCGTGGAACTTGGGATAGGCGAGGGGCTTTGTGCAAGCTCTACTTGGTTCGTCGATTCCACAAAGATGTCATCCTGTGCACCTAATCACGCGCGTTCAGAAAAAAAAATCGTCAGCGGATCCGTTCGACGCCATCACAGACAAAAAAAAAAACAGTGGGGGGTCAAGCTTACGTACCTGCCTTGTAACCGCACGTGGGATTGTACGCCGGGTGCTTGTTTTCACCTTGGTAGAATCCCTCAACTTCGATGTTATTCCTATCCGCTTGATTCCAAATCATTATTTGCTTCGGTCCCGTGACACACTGAGACGGATCATCCCCGCACCAGACCGGCGGCTTCGGGGTTCCAAGTGTCTTTGGCGGTGTCGAATCAGGGATCACTTTGCATCTGTAGGGGAATATGTAGATGTTCGGTTCACCACAGATACCGGGAATCTAAAGCATGAGTGATCGATCAGCAGGCAAAAGATATGTGTCTAGATCAACCACTTGCCCAGACCCACTGTTAATCGCCAGAGCGAGATAGTAATCAGCGGTCATACAATCATACATGATAGACCTTGTGCTTACAACACAGATGCACCCTCCGTCAGGACACTCTTTCAGGCCAGAAGGGATGTCGTAATCAACCCTGCGGAAAAATGGAGAACTAAATGACAACGGTCAGCGGATGAGAAAGGGAAAAACGAGGAATACTTACTTGGGGACCGTGGAGATAACAACGAGGTCCTCTATTCCCACTTGAGTGATATCCGACTACAATATACCCGATGGCGGTTATCAGAAAAAGAGTGCAGCACGGAAACAAGGACGAACCTTGTACGCTATAGCGATAGCAGTACCCGCAGCCGTGGAGTAGTTGTGGGTGTGTACTATTTGAACCAGCTTCAGATATGAGCGACCACGTAGACAAATTAATACTCACTATTCGGTTGACCAATGCAACTTCCATTATTGAAACCGTAATCGATTGTATAATTCGACCCATCGAGCCCCGCGCCGATAACAGCATTGGGGTCGGTATTCCACGACGTAAATGCACGGTTCACTGCCAACTCCGCCTCGAATTTGGAACCAGCTGGACTTCATGACAAAAGAAGGGGGAAAACTTTGATAAGGAGTTGCATTCAGAAATAGATCAACCTACAGTTCCATGAACGTGTCTGGATCGGGTGGAAGATCGTCGCACTATCGGGCCGCGATGAGTATAATGTTGACTCAAAAAAAAAAAAAAACAATCTTACTCCATTGGAGTGATGCATCCAGTACTGGCTGTACGGGAGGTCCCAAAGAGGTTGAGAAGGTGCATTATTGTTATTCGGGTTCCCATTTGGATCGGTTCCCTGTCAAACAACCAATGGGATGAGCTGCAACCACGGTACGAAGGAAGGAAATTTACGTTGAAACAGTACATCGCTTTGTGATACAAAGAAGCGTGCGCAAAGGCGACGTTAACAAGGGCCAAAGAAACCCATGCTGCTGATTTGACTGAATGCATGACAATTGGTAAGAAATGAGGGATAAAGATCTAGTCGAGAACCAGCGCGACGGAAGAAGAACGAAACGATTGGAGTGAGAAACAGCGAACGCTGAAAGGATCCTTGAGAGCTACTGCACCACGTCCATGCTCCCGACATTTATATGCGCAGGTGCTACGCTTCAGCCAAATGCAGACTACTGTGAACTGAGTTGACATCTTGAGCTGAAGTTGAAGAGGTGATGTCTGTCAAGGCATATTTGCCTCGTCGCATAGGAGCACGGAGTATGCTTCCAAGCTTTTGTGGGCGTATGACGTCGCATGCCATTCTACCAGGGCCGTCGTCTTGGCTACGGAGAGGGGGAGAACTTGGTAGAGCTGTCTGTCAAGTCCAAACTTATGCCAACTAACAGATCAGTCACCAAATTCATACAAACGCCACCGCCTGAAGGTCGCGTTCTACTTGGACCCCTCTGACCGTGAGTTGGGGCGATATGCGAAATGAGTAACCGCAAAGCTTTCGTGGCAATGACCGTACACGTTAGAATTGGGGCGACGTGTCCCATAGTCGAGATAACAACGTGTGGTACAAAGTTGAGAAAGCCAGAAACAGCTGAGAAGCCGCCTCAGGGAATCGTTATCCCCATGTTCACGCGAACTGGTGAAGGGAAGAGCTACACGGATCCTGGTTGTCAAACTAGCTAGAGAAGGTCATAAGAGCTTCTGCAAGTGAACTATAGTGTAGATAGAAATCGCACGTCTGTGCACCAGGATCGATTTCGATCGGTCGTCCCTGAGACCTGAGACGTGGCTTGTCCAAGAGAGTGAGGGATGATGTGCTTCGGCTAGTGTGGTTGCCAGAATTTCCAGCAATTTGTTACAGTAGGCATGTTGACAGAAGTTCAGCACTCGACGTCCGGGAACTGGCAACACATTGATGATTGGGGATTCAGAGGACGACCAAAAAATAATATTGAGAGACAGTAGTAAGGGTACGATGGACAGTTTCTTCCCACGCATCCGTCACTGACATACAATGACAGCTCGAGACCGTGTGGTCGGGCCGCGGTCTGCTCACCGTCATGATCCCGATCACTGGCAAAACGGCATTCTACACATTCCACATTTATGCCGCTCACACCGTCAACCTCATCGCTCTACTCGCCGAGAAATGACCTGTGCCAGTGGGAAAGAGAACGAGCAACCAGGAAGCATTTTCTTGGTATCATTGAGAAATGAAGCTCGCCAGGCGATCTCAACCTTCGATAAGCAGTTTTGAAGCATTTTTCGATTGCACATCGAGGACGGTTGCGGGAGGAGAGGTTGCTCGCCGCAATACACACATTGACCCAGCTGCTCACACCCAGACCGTCACCTGCCAAACTGTCGAGTGTCGACTCGTACTTGAGTTCACTCCATCGCTGAGAGTCGCAGCCTGAGGATCAGTATTTGTCGGGCCCAAGGCAGCCTGGAAGAATCGGAACTTCTTGCTTGAGCCTCCCGGCACTACAAGGGTAGGATCCGTCATCGTTTGGATCGTTCGGATGATGTACTACAAAACCGCTATAAGAAGACCCCGCTTCAAACGGTGAGAAGACTTATAATATGGAGGAAACGCTTTGCAAAGAAACCATGCAGATTAGTGAGGAGAAGACAGTACAGTACATGATCGTATACGATTTTGTGAATTTATTCGAGTGATTTCCGAATGTTGATTGGTAAGATGGCTTGATCAAATCTTCCTCGGTTAACCACACTGTAACCCGCATGTTTCTCTCCTAAATCTTGACGTTCGCCTCTTATCCCTTTCGACTTGTAGCCGTCGGTCTCACAGGTGCCATTGCAACTGGAAAGTCGACCGTTGCTGCACTGCTTGATTCTCATGGCACCCCAATAATCGACGCAGACGCAATTGCGAGGCGAGTCGTCGAGCCTGGCACTCGCGGACATGAGCAAGTCGTCAAGGCTTCCGGGACGGGCATACTCATGGCCCTTATACCGATCCGTCAAGCTCAAGCTCCGACCTATTACGTTCAAACGAGCGAGAGTGGCACACCCACCACATCGACCGCAAGAAGCTGGGCAGCATCATCTTCAACGACACCAAGCAGCGGAAAATTCTGAATGGGATCGTACACCCCGCTGTCATGCGCGCCATCCTTTGGGGCGTCCTCAAGGCTTGGCTGAGAGGCGAAAAGTTGGTCGTGGTGGACGTGCCGCTGCTGATCGAAGGCGGTCTGTGGAAGTGGATGGGAAAGGTCGTCGTCGTGTACTGGTACGTCTGATTGGGCTGCTGTTTCTTTCATCGCCATGTGTTGGCTCACCCGGCGGGCGACCTCTTGTCCCCCTCTAGTTCTCCGGAACTTCAACTTCAACGACTCATGGCCCGGGACAAGTCTACGCGTACCGATGCCTCTTCCAGACTCAATTCTCAGCTTTCGATCACTTCGAAAGTCGCATACGCGGATCTCGTTATTGACAGCTCGGGTTCGCTCACAGATCTCGACGGGGAGGTGATGACGTGGATCGGAAAGTTGGAGAGAGCGGTAGGCTGGGGGTGGATGGTGAGTTGGCTACCAGTAGGTCTACTAAGTGCGGTCTCGTGTCTGTTGTGGAAAGCGTTCAGGAGGAAGAGGAAGAGGATGTGAGCCTTGCACAGACCAGTTTTGTTTACATCAGGTAAATATTTTATCTGAAAACAAACACGACGCATTTCGTCCTCCCCTTACTCAAGTCCCTTCGATATTTTTTACCGCGAACTCTCTTTTTAATATAGATCAAATTTATACTATGCATACACTGGTGTACCTGGAACATTCGCGATAATTCAAGCGAGGTCAGCAAACCCGACCCGTAAGGTAGAGTAATCGAACACGATGTATACGCCCTGCAGGAAAGGCATCCCAATGGTCCAGTATGCTAGTAGGCCATATAGTCAGAACCAGTCCAATGATAAGCACCGCAAAAAGGGAGGGTCGGGAAGCGAATAGGCTATGAAATCTCACTGATAGCTGGGCCCTCGGCGACAATGGCACTGAAACAATAGGGAGAACCTTCCTCAATCGGACCAAGTCTGAGAGCTTCGGGAGGGATTTCAAACGTCCTACCACCGAAGGTAAGGCTCACTGTTGGGAAAGAGTCACATGGTACTGCAGGCCGGCCTGTTGATAGAGACCAAGGAACCGAACGCAATTGGAACTCACGATAATAGTAACCAAAACCTCTACGTTCCTTGAGGGTACCGCCAAGGCTTCGGTACAGTTCTGAAACCCGGTTCCAATCTCCGTAGATGTAGCCCGAACCAGTGTCGAAAATGGCAGGTACATTTTCGAGGATTGTATTACCATCAACACGAACATCGTGCATGGATACCTGCCAGAATGCCTACATAGATGCATTGCCAATGTCAGCAACATGGACTCTTATCTAACTTGAACTTACCGTTTTTACTCACAGGATATGTTACGGGCGTATACGTAATGTCACCGTTGTACAGCTCACTGTTTATTCCACCGACGTACATCTCGGCCCCAGAAGAAGAGAGTTTGAATGAGAATGTTGGATTCATGTGTCTATTTTGGCGGACAAGCGATTCCAACAGTGAAAGTGGAGCAGCATGAAATTCCGAGATGGAAGAGAACGCCAATCCCAATACACCGTCTGCATTTACATTGTTCCGTAGCCGAGAAAGGAACGATGTTGCAACACCAAAGGTCTGAGGGTCTGCCTGGCTTGGCGTCAGAATTTAATGCTCATCATGCTCATGAGCGATACAAAACATACAGTGAATCCAGCGATGGTAACATTATCATTATATAGATCACCTTTGACGATGGTTCCATCTGAATATTTGAGCTGAAATGACTGACGTCGGTCCACAGCAGATATGGATGAACTAGGATTCCAGAGGTTTTGATCTGCGGAAAGAGTCCCACTACAGCCAATCTCCAGCACCCACATATCGCTGCGTTGACTTGAACAAAAAAAGTTGTGCAAACTAAAAGAAAGCGCCTACGCTGAACCAGTATCGATTTGGACTGTGACGTAGATAAAGGTAAACATATATTAGATTGATACGAGGAGAATTTACCCTTGAAGGTTTTGGGGGGAGTGCCAATCGAAATCTCGCCCATCCAAGTCTTACTTTGATAAATGGTCAGCGGGATGCTAGCGCCACGCGTTCCGAGTTCGGACTTGTTCCGTTTCACAGCTAAAGGATGCACTGTCCCCGTGTTCATCTCGTAATTATCTAGGCCAGCAAGGATCTTCCTAAAAAAAAAGCCTGAGCAGACCAATATTATGTAACGGTTCATTCCACGTACTCCCTGACCGATATACCATGAAAGCTGATTGCGTCTAGATCAACGCTTTTGTTGGAATCCAGAAAGGAGGAGTGTCCGGTGAGCGGTATAGCTATGCCACCCGCCCTCCGGTTTGGTACAGGTTTTGCAATGGCCAGAGAAACCAGTCTGCCGGTGACTGCAAGCACGATTATCGTAATGAATCGCATTGTAGGGGGGTGGAGAAGACTGGTGGTGAAACGTCCAGCTACAGATCTTAATGGTATTAAAACTTGAACAGTAATTTCAACTTCATCGATGGGCATGAGGATAGCCTGAGAAACAGATGATGTTCAAGTTCAAAGTTGATGATGAACGAATGATGGTGGTGTCATCCGTATAACTGACATCACTGAAACATGACATGAAAGTACGTTTTCAGTGATACGGGCGGGGGAAAAAACAGGAACGCAGCACAAAAAGGAATTTCGGGGACAAGTTGTTGTCTCGCATTGACAGAGCCCGCATTGGGCGGCCTGGGGCGGATCGCCTCAACGATTACTAATTATGAATAACTTCAACTACTTACTCGTCCTTTGTCTCTTTTGTGCACGCGCGCGGACGCTCCCGACGACTTGCGTAGTATTGCGGTATTGCAAAGTAATGCCGGATGTACTTTTCGCGTGAATGGACTTGACAGTCCGGAGATAACCACGAATGATGGATTGATGGGCCAATGATGGTATTGATTCAGTCACATTGGTGCCCCGGAACTCGGACTGTGTCTGCCATTAAGGAAAGCATTCATATGCGATACGTTCATCTTAAAAGATCATAGTACACGCCGTCTATAACTTGATGGAAATGGATCAGCCGACAATAGCCAATGGCTCTTTTCTGGTTGTGTTCAGTGTAGGCATAGATCGGAAAAAATGTTGCAAAGTCGGACCGTTCAAGAACATCGCGTGACAAATCGGATCTGCCCTACCGTTTCACCTCGTATTTTTCCCACCCAACTTCGGCGAGTCTGTCTACCTTGCCCAACACCTCCTTCTCCAGTTTTTCGAGGTATCCGTCCATCTCCGTAAGAAGATTCGGCATACCCGCACCGAGAATTCGCACGGCGAGCAAACCTGCATTCATCCCTCCGTTGATAGCGACCGTCGCTACCGGTATACCACGCTGTACCGCGAAGGCCCATCACGCGAATGTGAAAGAAGCGTGTGTGAGTGATGCGCCATCGATCACAGACGGCGTCCTCACCGGCATCTGCACAATGCTATGCAACGAATCTACCCCGTCCAGCGAACTCCCCTTGACAGGAACACCAACCACCGGGAGGCTGGTCATCGCCGCTACCATCCCTGGCAAATGTGCCGCCCCGCCTGCACCAGCAACGATGACCCGCAGTCCCCGCGCGCGTGCACTACGCGCATACGAGACCAGCCTGTCGGGCGTACGGTGCGCAGACACAATCGTGAGCTCGTATGGGACGCGAAACTGGTCGAGGACCCGGGCCGCAGGAAGGAGTACCGGTAGATCCGAGTCGGAGCCCATGATGATGCCCACGATCGGGTGTGCACTCGGGTGACCGTTCCCTGGGTCCGGCAATGGCGATGCATAAGCATCGATCTCGGCTTGCGTACTAGGGATGGGAAGGGTGGATAGGAGGGGACGGAGACGCGCGCGCAGCTCGGCATCGGTGTCTGCGACGAGAGTGACGTGCCCCATTTTTCGGCCTGGCCTGCACTGAGTTTTTCCATATAGGTGGATGGAGCAACCTGGGATGGTGAGCGCGGTAGTAGTGAATTTCTGGACGGGTTCCATGGAGATAGAGCCCCCGATGATGTTCAGCATAACGGCGGAGGGGACCTTGAGAGCAGTGTTCCCAAGGGGGAGCCCAAGTATAGCACGCATGTGATTCTCGTATTGGGAGGTGTAGCACGCCTCGATGGTGTAGTGCCCAGAATTGTGGGGGCGAGGGGCAATTTCATTAATGTATATGGTGCCTGGGGAGGTAGTCAGTACTTAAATGTTGGAGAGGTGGGGGATGCATATGCATACGGACCATCTTCCATTAGGAACATCTCGACGCCAAATACACCAGCGCCTTGGAAAGTTTTGATGGCAGCTTCTGCGACGCGCTGTGCACGTAAAGCTACACGCGGATCGTGGCTCCGTAGTGGTGCAAAGACGAGGTGGCAGATGCTCTCCTTGTGAACGGTCTCGACGGTGGGATAAGAAGTCACCTCTCCGTCAGTGGTACGTACGACCATGACCGCAATCTCCTTGACGAAGGGTACAAATTTCTCTGCGTATAACGGACGGTTCGCAAGCGCACGCAGCGCCTCCTCCGCCTGATCGACCGTCCGAACGACAAAGTTGCCTCGTCCGTCGTACGCGAGCGTCCGACTCTTGAGCATAAAAGGCAGCCCAAGTCGAGCTGCGGTATCCTCTATCGACTCGATGTTCGGCTCTACTCGTACGAACTCGCACACAGAACACCCCTTCCCACGCAAGTATGTCTTTTGCTCGAACTTGTCCTGGATGACAGCGATCGTGGACGGGCTCGGATGGATGACGGCCTTGGTACCTCGCATCGACTCGATCTCTTTCAGCACGCCAGCGTCAACATGCTCGATCTCTGCGGTGATGATATCGACTTTGCCAGCGAGCTGTTTGATCTTTTCGGGATCGGCAAACGAGCCGTCGATATGCGTAAGCCCGGGTGAGCGGGGCGCGAGGATCTGTTTCGCGGGTGCTGATTCGCCTACGTCGAGGATAACGACATCGACATTGAGCAGTGACGCGGACGCTGCAAGCATACGGCCAAGCTGGCCGCCACCTGTGGTTTTCAAAGATGTCAAACACTTTTCGAAGTGGACAAGGTTTAGTATGACGATCTGCGAGCATAGGTGAGGACATCGCAGAATGATTCCAAGAAAGAGAGAAGGCTCACGCTCACCAAGAATACCGACGACTCTGTTGCTCATCGTCCAAGTTGTGGATGACGCCGGAAACTAAAATTGATCCGAGACTACTTATCCAAGTTGATTACGTAAGAAACCGTCACACAAAAAATGGAATAGCAAAGCAAGCTAGCCAAACGATAGATATGATGCATGTCATGAAAGAGCGTCACAGAGCATCTCCAGCCTCCTCCATCCTGACCCATAAACCGTCCTGAACATGCGGTCATAAGCGTTCATGCACACCGTCACGTTCTGAGCACCTACCTGAATATACGCGGTGAGATGACACCTGATGATCGCCTTTTCTACAGCCTTTCGTCCCGGATCTTTGGCCCACTCGGCGGGGGGTAGGGTCTGTACATCTTCTGCAAGCGAGATCGAGGAAAACGTTTGCAGCAGTCGGGTAAGGAAGTACGACATTTCGTTGTATGCAAACTGCAAAGCGTTAGTTGGCAGGTTAGAGTAAAACATCTCAGACGACCCTACTTGTTGACCCATACAGCTTCTTGGACCAACGCCAAATGGCATAAAGATGGAGGGGTTGGGCGTTAGATATTTCTGGAGCCGCCCGTCCAGGAAGCGATCTGGGTCGAATTCATCCGCTGCCAGAGCACGGTAAGCAAGCGTGGGACTCGACATTAAAATGAAATCTTCACCGTCCGGCCCCCAAAGGTCTTTCCTTCGTTGCATGAGAAAGATCGAGTAAGGGGTACTAGAATATCCTGTCTTAATATTGCGAGAATAGTTTTAATTATTACTTACCGGGTGTTTGGAGGAACATAAATTGGGTTTCCTCCTCTGACAGCAGGCAAGACCACTGGCGCGACGCTCATTCTGTGGGCAATATCTGAGCTCAAGGCCACGACCGGAAGTACAAGCAGCCGAACCGGGAGTTGAATGGGCTAAGGAACAGCCAGATCAATGCCCTGCACCTTCGATCGCAGAGATGAGACCGACTTACACAGGAGGATACAGTCGCAGAGTTTCTTCGCGCGCCTCGAGTCAGTCAATTACTCCGCAAGACTTGGCACAACGTACCATTTATGACTGCCTTCATATATTTCATTTCACCCAATTGCTCTAATGTGGGACGCCTTGAATTACCAACTACAGACAAGATCTCCTTGCGAAGTTTGTCGAGTACGTCAGGATGCTGAGACAACATCCAGACAACACATGCTATGGTGGTCGCAGTCTATCACAGAACAGGCAGCATAAACCTAGTAAGTCATCCATAGACTTGGCTACGAAATGTGTACCCACTGTATCGCGCCCTGCGATCAAGACATTCAGAATTTCGTCCTTGATCATCTTCAGATCTACGAGAACTCATAAACCTGCGAGGCTAACAATACCATTCCCAAAAGGTCTTACCTTCCGAGGATTTAACAAGGTGGTCAAGCAGTGTCTCCTCCTTCGAGACTTGCTTGCTGTTCTCGGAAATCGAACCGGCCTCTTTCCGTGACTTCTTCCTTTCCAAGGCATCTTTCAGTATCGGGTCGATAAACTTGTCGCACACTTGCATATGCCCCTTGACACGATCGCCCCAAAATTCGCGCAACCGCCAGGAATCGCCCGACCGTACTCGGTATGAGGTAGCTATTTGAGCTTGAAGGAAAGCTTCTGCAAACACGTTCGCAGGGTGGGTCTTGGATGCCATGCGGGCAGCAAGTGGTGACTTTGGGGGGTAAACAAGCCCAGCAGAAAGTGAGCGAACATCTTTCCCAAACAAGAATTCCGTCGCCGAGTCAAGCGTAAAACGGGATACCATATCCTAGATCCAACTCATGAGAAGTTATGGTCAGACGTGTCAAATACGGTGTGTACTTGGAAATCGATTGGATATCCCTCCTGGAGCCTCGCCTTCGATTGGTCTAGGGCATCCTCAGTACATTTCTCGAGTATCTCAAAGTCCCCAATCCGTTCCTTGGTGAAGAACGGACGAGTCATCGACCGATGAAGTCTGGTATCGACAGAGATTCAGTTTGTCGTGATGTCAGTAGGCATCGGATAGCGCACTTCCATATGTCCCCTACAAGACATGACATTAGTTAACATCATACAGGCCGAAGACCATTGTCCTCACCGTCAGAATTAAAGATACCAATCCCAAGGAGCGAATCGAAGACCTCATGATGGAGTGGTCCTTGAATAATATCTCAGCATGATCGACGTGGTGCTCGTACTCATTTCTACCTTTCGTAAATGAGCTGAATTGGGTCGCAATGATTGTCTGGTAACGTCCGTAAGGTGAGTACCAGCCAATAATGGCGGACTTACCTTGATATGCTCAGGTTCGATTGTAAAAAGCTAGAGTCTGACTAAGCCATTAGCACCTTGGCAGAGACGAAGGTGGTCTTGCCTTCGTCTCACAAAGGAGGTCGAAAGTGATCGTGTTCCCATGCATCCTACACAGTTGCTCGAATATTTCCCCTGCTGAGTAGTAAGGGAGCCATTCAACTGCTTTCATGAGACAACCACCAACCCATGTAGCCCTCTCGGAGATTTCTGAGTATGGAGATAAGCAAATCCAGGCCACCCGGCCATTTGTTTGGTACAGATGGTGCCAAGGAAGCACCATGTAACTTGGCTTGCTGCTTATTGCGGAAGCTCGCATACGCCAATCTGCAAGCTAGAGCAAGCGGCAGAGACGCGATGGAAAGAGGTACAGGAAGCCAATCGGGCAGGGACAAGCCGAAAATTAATTTGCAGAGCTTGATCCCACTGATTGTTAGAGCGAAGGGAAGCAACATGCGAGGGACATTTGCAAAGATTAGGGTGATTCCGGGAGGGAAACCTGCCATGTTGGCCTGATTTCCAGACTCGATTTAGGCCCTTGAAGGAGATTTCTTTTTCGGGTCACGTCTGACGCTCCGAATATATCGAATTATTACTTACGAAGGTGTGTCGTCGGAGATAACTTGAATGTAAACGCGTGCTGCTTCGTGCACCCTGTGTTCGGGGGGGTTCGATTTCGAAAATCGAGGACTAACTTGTATGTGTCGCTATTTGGTCGACAATTAACTGACGAGCGCAACGTCACCGGAGACTGATTACATAATGCTCTAGCGTTTTTGCGATGGGACCAACACTAAAGCCAACGAGAAAACGAAACAGAAAAAGAAAGAGAAGGGTTGTGTCCGATTCATCTGATTCTTCGGAAGAGGACTCTTCTTCTTCCTCGTCTGAAGCGTCGACACCAAAAAAGACCGTGACGATCTCAAAACCAGCCAGATCAAAAGACAACTCTTCCCCCTCATCCTCTTCCTCATCTTCTTCCACCTCCGATGACTCACAGGACGACTCGGATTCAGATGATGTAGACTCCAAAGTCCCCGCGCCGTCGTCCAAACCTACACGTCTTGAACACCATCCACAACGCGATTCGCCCTCCCCGCCGCCTAATGTCGATATCCCGCCTTTTATCCCACCGAATGCACCAGAGAGCGAGCAAGCACTCAAGGAAAAGTTCCGCAAGTTCTGGATGGCTTGCATCGCCGATGGTTTCAAAGATGATCTCGAACAGATACGCAAGGTGTGTGGCCCTGTCGATACGGAAGGACTTTGAAGCTAAGCATAATTACTCGCGTACAGGAACCGAATCTTGGCCCATCGCGCCTAGCACTTCTCATAGAGTCCCTGGCCTCTGGCGCCGATGTATTCTCCTCAAGTTCTGTTGATGGTCATGTGAACGAGATGGAAGTTGTGTTGGACCAACTTCCATAGACTCCTTCGTCGACGTAAGTCGATCATCCACTCAAAAATGATAATAGGGTGTCCTGCGAGAACATCTAATCAGTGCGTGTATTCCACCCCGCCCACATCAGAAGACTAATGTCAATATTACAGGATGCACTGGACATTGTACTCATATTCTCTTACATTGCTACCTCACTGAGAACGCTAACTACAAGTTTTTTCGTCGAACCAAACAATTTATGTACCATTGGCGTCCTGAGCTGTGAGTGACCTTGCTCTTGGATTGAAATTTGCATTTCCGACGAGTCAACCAAAATTTTATGTCGACGCAAATTGAGTGCCATGATACTCGAGATTATCACAGGTATATACGTTGTAGTCCAACTTTGCCAAACTAGGGGCATTAAGTCGCCGCCTCTTCGACAGCATCCCTCACGTAGATACCGCCGTCCAATTCCATACTGCCTTTGGGAGGTCGTCTACACCCACCAATCGTATTTGGCCTCCCTGTCCTCCGTAAACCTCGTATGTACTTTTGCCAGCCAACGCTTCCTGTGCTAGCACGACGTTGGCCGTCGGTGTCGAGGTAGGCGTAGCGAGGGCCAAGCATTGCGCGCTTTTGGTCGGCGTCGCTTTCGGTGTTTGCGAGATCTGTTCATGTGTTCGATTCGCGCCCGACGGAAAGGCGAACCCGTAATATCCTGGACAGCCGTCCGTCGGGAATCGGTACGCACTGGATGGGTGTGGATCATAATCGTGTGAGAATCGTCATAACGACAGGAGGATGGACCGGAGGATGGAACGCACACGTAAACGCTCCGTAGGAACGGCAGACCGAGCACGACGCTCGGCTGTGATGTGTCACTTCTGTTGGTGATCCCGACGGGACAGAACCCGAGGCTGGATGCGGGGCCCTGAGGCCTCAACAAGTTTCCTGTGGAGTCGATCGGGTAATCGACCCCGTTGATGGTCGCCGTCAACGCGACATAGGGCGATTGAGGTGGAAGAGTGTGAGAGCTGGAGTTACAGTTGTATTGAACGACTGAGGTGCCGTTCACGAGCTCGATTGGCTGTGGGACAGGACCCGTTGAGTTGGAATTGTTAAAATAGAGGTCTACGTCAGGAAGCGAGATAGACAGGAAGACTGAACATTGGAAGAAGAGTCAGCCTCGGACGGATCAGAACGGCTAGGAATACGTTCATGTCCCGCAAAAACAGACTCACAAGAATCGAGCGCGGCAGTCAGACTTCCCGAGTACGGTACAAATTGATTATCATAACCCTTCACGCCGTCGAAAGGGAACGTGTTCAAGTAATCACCGTTGGGATCAGGGTTCTGGTCCATCTCTACCCAATTGATCGTCCCTTCGTAGTCATTTGGGTCGAGTGCTCCAATCGTAATCTTTGGGTTAGCGGGGTCAAACCTCATACCGACGACGGGGTTGAGGAGAGAGGACGACTGGTGCAGGTGGGTCAGAATATGTCCCGCGATGGTGGTAGCGTTGAGCGGATTGAGGAAGAGGCCGATATAGCCATTCCAGATTGAAGAAGCATATTTTTTATCAGAGCCATCAACGATGTTTACTGTCAAAGGCCGGGGCCGTATTTAATGTGACCCAACGCTTCAAGCGACAGTAGTTGAGTCCCCTTACCGAAGTTTTGCCCTGGGTTACTGAGAATACCCGCGAAGCTAACGGTGTCGGAAACCACCACGCCGCTGAACGATGGTGTGGAGGCATACCAGGGCGTATTGTTCGTCTATGATCGAATATTGAGCAAAAGACGCACCAAGACGAGCGCAGCGATCCTGAGAAGGACGCTATGAATACACACCTTGAACGTCGACGACAAAGTCGAGTCGTACAATATACTCCCCGCGCAAAGGACACAGTCATAGGCATAGGTAGCAAGAAGCCCACCAGCCACGGCAACCGTGAGGTTCATCTGCTGAGGGGGCGTCCCGAAGAGTGTTGGCACCGTGGAAGGAACGTAATCCGCTTCTGTGAGATAGGGCATGACGTTCATTGGAAGGGTGGCCCATGCTACGCGCATGGAACCATCCTTGTCAGCAGGAGGTAGTTGTAGTCCTAGACGGATACCTACTGCCCGAATTTGCCTCGACATACAGGAACACCGAACTGAGAAGGATTGGCAAGAACATCATGGTTCCTCGATGTTTGTTTGTTGCGAGATTTAATGAATGGAAGTGCATCCTAGCCGCAGAGCTGCACGTCGGTCAGATGTGATCGTCTACTGGACAATCACTGTGAGACTGCAAGAAGAGGTTCGGAAAGAAAGAAGTAGCTCACCGTCATATCGCCCCAGGTGGTCGCAAAATTTGCTTCGCCTTTCGGAACAAGATCTCATGCGGCTCCAATGCCAATTTCCCAAGCTCAGGGTCAATTCTTTTGTCGACATTTCTCCCGGAAGTTTAAATGTGATGCTGGCAGTCGGCAACTAGATAGTATGCCGGCAAATTGTTCATTCGGCACTTGCCACCAGCCCCACAACCTACAGTACTAGTACAGAGTGTGATTCTTATTACTGTTTGATCAACTCACTAGAGCTTGTCTATATTTTTGACTCGACTATGCCAGTAAGCTCGAGCACAGATTTTTTCAAAATTTCTCGTCAGTACCGTTGTCCTCAACAATCGTGTGGCGATCACTAAACCAAACTCAACTATGCCTTTTTAGAAGGGCTCCAAATTCCGAAGCCTCTCGGCATCAAGTTGACTCACACAGCCCTTGAACACACTTTTGACAAGTTCTACCAAATGATCAGTAAACAGCCAATCTGGCGTCCAAGTGGAAATATGTAAGCTGGTCGGAACGTACCGTAAGGTTCTCAAGTCCTCCGAGCGCGTTCTCTGAAGTCGATCTTGATTCTTGAAGGTGTTGATGCATGGTGGGTTTAGCCGGCTGGTGCCTGCCGGAGGTTTGACAGGCTTGGCGACCGTGACGCCGGATCACTCCAACACTATCCCCATTTTGGTTGTTTTGTAGAAGTCGTGATTGAAAAGTTGTGAGTCGAATGTGAGCTTCTTCCTTGTGTAACTTTCTCCCCATCATCCTCTAGTGCTAATCTAAACCACTGCGTGATACGATCTCAAGGTTTTCCCGACCTTCCAGGCCCACCCACACTCGTTCATTAAGTATTTCGTCAAGCTAGCTTCAGGCATCCATGACAGAGCCATCTTACTACCCTCTTAGTCCCATGAAATCTTCACCCAAAGGTACCGCTCCATCTTTCAAGCAACCTTTTGAGGACACCTCACATCTGCCTCGCGTCAGACTCTTCTGGGGCCGAAGACCTGCCAAAGTCGCGATCCACAGTGTCCCTCACACCCTTACGCCCCCAGTCAAATAATCAAAGCTCATCGTCCGTTTCCTTATGGCAAACCCTCGCGTCTCTTGAGATGGCACTCTTTCCGCTCGCTGCCATCGGTTATCTCGCGTTCTGTTTTACTGTTCATGGTAAGGTGGTTCCGGTCACTACATACGGCCTTTATACCGTTACGCCGGAGCATCTTGGCAAGTACCACGTTGCGTTCGTCCTGTATTTTTTTGTGAAATCTTACCGCATATCCTATAGTCACTATCAAAGGTGGTATCACCGCTATTACCATCCTTGTCATCTCCATTGCGCTTCTCCCCATCGGCCGTATTATTTCCTGCCTCAAGGTAGGAGTGATATATTGGTGAAGTAACTTGCTGATGTACTGAGTCTGTAGAGCGAAGAGTTTTTCCGGGCCCTCTCCACTCGTAGTCAAGGTGTTCCGTTGGAGACAGTCAACTATATCTCGAACCCAACCTTTGGAAACATTGACATGTTGATGGCAGTGTGGAAACATACGTGCTCCAACCACTATATTCTGGGGGGCGTTGCCTCACTCTTGATTATGATCATAACAACGCTTGCCCCGGGTGCCCGTAAGTCGCGCGCAATGCTGTTGAGGCGGCTTCTCACTCTTATCGTATACAGTGACAATTGAAAGTGTCCAGGCTGATGGAGAGTTAATGGCGTTTGCTATTGGAGCCGTGAACGCGCAGAGCGTGTTGAAGTGCGTATACCATCTTTCCGGCGTACCTTTCTTATTTCATTATCTTTAGTGGAACATACCCTGAAGAACCGGCATTCAACGCATCGCTCAAGTCTGATACGGCAGCTTCCATCACGTGGGCCGAGATGGAACTTGGTGTCCAGTACTCATTTGGGGTAGCGAATACGTCGGAACCGGATTATCAGGCTTACATTATCCCTCTGCCCCTTGATTTGGATACTACAACATCTGCAAGATGGTTGACTGATGTGATCGGGACCAATCCAACGTGCTCCTGGGCTACCACGAATCTTACCACCACTGTGCAGGTCCCAGTCAATTCAACAGCGGATATCGGACAATATCTTGCAACAGCATACCTCCCTGACTTCAATCTAGATGTCCAACTGACCGCGGATGACATGCGTGGGTTGTTCAAGCTTGATTTCCATAATTGTAGTTGTCAATACTTCGTCTCCTTCTAGCGAGTGTCGGGGACAGTCCTTTTGCTACTGTCAAAAACCCTACGTCTTACGTGACCAACCACACCACACAGGCCCCTGCTTCTGATGGATCAACAGTATTCCTTTTGGGCCAGTGCAAATCAGGCTGCTCCGCAGGCACACCTGTCAACATCACCCTAGACCTTACGGGCATTGATACGATGTTCACGATTGCTCTGAGTGACCGATCGTGGACCATGGCTATCTTGACGTGCAACCCCAACATCACGATTGAAACGCGCGAGGTGCGGAACGACCGCCACGGTGTCCTGACCGTCCAGCCACGTCCAGCCGGTCGTGTGCTGACACGCCAGGGGAACCTCAACCCCCTCCAGACGACTGCCATGTTTTCGATTGCGACGATGTCACTCACACAAAGCGCCGGCCCGCTCTCTGGAAACCTCGTGCAGTATAGCCAACTAGGATCCGAGGTGCAAGGCGACATCCTGTACGGAAAGTCGCAGTTCGATAATCTCCCTGGGACCGACGCGACAACCGGCACTGTGGCCACGGTTACTCCTGCGTCGATCGAGCACATCACGCAGGGATACAACCGGGTAATACAGTCTGCGGCGAAATGTACGTTTGCTCGTTCTCGCCTCTTTTCCTCTCCTCTTCCGTCGCGTCCATGCTTACCGTTTCACACAGCCTATCTTGCGGGCTACCTCGGGACTGCGTACGTCCCTGGACGCGTCTCCACCACCGAGATTGTTTTCGCCGCCTCCATCCCTAACTTGGCTATTTCGACTGTCGTCTTTGCGCTCCTCGCCGGGGTGATCATCCTTGCACACTTCCGGCCAGGCCAGGGCGCCGAGTTCACGCTCATCAACGTTGCTGCCGCCGTGCATGAATCAGAACTACCTGCACGGTTTGCACAGGCGAAGGCCGGCGGTCCGGGGCAGTCGGTTGGTAACATGGAGGAGGCGGAGGGAGATGTGGACCCAGAGACTATGAGGGGTAAGGTGCCCCGCGTTGGGGACAATTTCATGCTCAATGACCAGGACGTCGTGGAGATGCTAGGCGAGACACGGATTTTCATGCAGAGGCGGGAAGATGGTTCCCCGGTGTTGCATATCGGCTGAGAGGCGGACGGGCGTACGTGTACGCCGTTCGTTACGTTGTCGATGCTATACCAGAATGTCCACTTGCTTTCCGTTACACTGACCATGTATTCTGCTATCCGCACTTCGAACTTCTTCCTTTCTTTCTATGTATGCAGGGGGGCGAAAGTATCCATGGTTGACGCCATGATCCTGAGCATACAAAGGACATTCACAGGCTTATCCCACCTCTAAGCATTCGACTTTTCGTTGCGAATGTGTAATCACTGGGCATCACGAGCGATCGCACCGGATGCTCGCTCGAAAGTACGGGGCCAGACAGTCACGATGATCAAAATTTCGTTCGTGGTCACGGACTTTTCTCGCGCAGATGGAGGAAAAACCCACGTCAACCAAGACAGCCCTGGGGTTCCCTGCAAGAAATTTGTTGCGGCCTGCTTTGACAGATTGATGGAAGCCGACCGTTCCCAACGGCGGAAACACTGAGAAGGGCAGGCACAAAAGAACAGGACTACGCTCTATAGGGCGACTACGACGTACGGGTACAAGAGCTACTACTGATCTATCGTATGGGCGGATCGCGTATATAGGACGAGACACGTGACTCAGGGCTGGTAAGCAGTGAGCTTACAATTGACAGTCTGGGAGAGGAAAACGGGGGAGGTGCCATTGACGGCAGACGCCCTCCGAGTTGCGACGGAGAAATCGAGCGATCTTGCACGACCAGGCTGATCGACGAGCGGGAGAGACATATGAGTGACGACTGGTGACGGAGCTCAGCCCAACTCAACGCAGCAGTGTGGGAAATCCAAGTAGTTTACTCTGATCGATTATCGACCTCATTGACCATATCGTACGACGATGAAGCCTGGGCCTCTCTCCCCCATCGCGCGCACACGCTCGCCGCTCACCCCACAGACAGGCTGCCCCTCTGCTGTTGGGATGATCATCGACGAGGGCTCTATCTCTCCCCCTCCATATCCACCAGTTTCGCGTGACCGTGCCCTGCAAGCGATTTCCGAGGTGGATTGGATTCATTGGAAGTCCCCCATGAGTCCACTCCATCTCCTCTTCATCACACGATCCATTCACTTCAGGACAGATGCGTTCCCGAGGAATGACTGCCCTCATCACCGCCATGGCTTCCATCGATATGCGTACCACGCATCTCCGATCACTTAGTATGTCTACTGGCCCAATGCCAAAGAGGCCTCCGTTTTCCTTTCCTTGTCCTCTCCCGTCACACGCGACACCGTTCAATCCGCGGCACTTGGTTTCCTCGATCTCGGCGTGAGTTGATCTGGACAAGCCTGTGTGATCATATGTTGTGCTGCTCTTGGTGTGTCGCAACCCATCAAATGGAATGTAGATGGACAGATGCCTTAGTACTCGGGTATTGTAGATATCACTGGTCAGTACATCCGCAGCATCTCCACACCCACCTTACCCCCTGAGACAGAGATGAGTTCCAAGGTACGTGCATATCCAGCGCGGCCGGCCCTGCATCCGTGTCGGCATCGTTTACCATCGAGTAACAGGGTTGCCATCTTTGTCGGTGGTCAGTTTGGAGAGCGGAATGGAAGACCGAAACTACTATAAGCGCTTCTAAGAACGGCTCGAGATTCCTGACCATGCCGAGAAATGCGCAGATATGGTGGAAAGCACGACGGGCACGTAGCGGTGTCTCGTGTCCCCCGAACCCATGTAACCAAATTGACCGCAAAAGAAGCGCTCCGGATCACCAGGTCCGTGACCAAACCATGCTGTCGTGTTTCCCATAGAAGCGGGGATACGTGTATTGCCCGACGATGAAAATTACACGACCAAAATTTTCCTTTCCACCCTACTTGAACCTGGCCCAGTATGTTTTCCAAGATACGTCTAAGGAAGAAGAGTGGTGAGCGATTTGTGGGCAAGGCCGTCGATGCACTGCGGCGCTGACGAGAGCAACAGACCGGAGTAGTGCGGACAGCCCAGTTCCCTCAGGCTTGGACAGTGGTCCACAGATGGGAGCATCGGCAACGAACGAAAGAGAGCTACTGATGGATTTTCAAGCATCGAGTGAAAGGATCATCACTTCCAATGTCGCGAGTCCAGTCGAAATCAATGCTCAAGGATACACCAATTCGGTCGCGTTACTTGCTTATGGGGAGCACGTCGTGGGTGGAGGACCGGAAGGGAAGATTCAACGGTGGCGAGTGGAGGATGGCAAGGAGGTAGGAAGGCCAATGGACCTTGTAAGCGTTATTCGGAGCCTGGCAGTCTCGCAAGACGGCCAGTGGATCGTGAGCGGGACGAACAGCGGTCATGTGACGGTATGGGACGCGATGAGCCACGAAAAGGTGACCGAATTCAGAGCGCACGGAAAATGGATAAATGCGGTGGACATCTCACCCGAGTCGACGAAAATCGCCAGCGGATCGGTTGACAGGACGTTCTGTGTCTGGTCGTTTCCCACAGGCGAGCGACTGCTTGGTCCTTTCAAACACGACTTCTTAGTAGTTGCAGTCAAGTTCACCCCCGACGGCAGACTCATCGCAACTGCCACGTACTCTCGCAACTCTGTTCGGATTTACGATAGCAGCAACGGTCACCTCATCGCAGACTTTCCAGTTCGAGTTGGTTCAACTTTTAATGGAGCCCTTGCCTGGGCTGAGGACGGCAAACGACTCTTCGCCTTGTCTCACGACGGCGACATCCACTGTCTCGACGCGTCCACAGGGGAAACGCTCGCGAAATGGCGCATTCACAACAACAAAGAACCGACGTGCATCGCACTGGCATGCAACAACAGGTTCATCGCAGCTTCCGCTAACTCGTCGCTCTCGCTTTGGGACACCACAACACACCAACAAATTGGGGCCATCATTAACTACTCCCACCCCATCTGGTCCATAGCTATCTCACCAAGCTACAGCATCGCGGCTGCTGGAGGGAAGGAAATCACAGTTCGGAATCTTTGTAATAACCTTCCCGCATCTTACTGGGACAACGTGGGCACGGGGAATACTCGTACCCGTGCAAGACCATCTCCTTGTACGGTCCAGTCCTCATGTGAACGGTTTGTGTCTGAAAGTGAGTTTGATTATTTGAGTGACACTGCTGTGGTAACATTCTCTTCCACTAGACGACGATATAGTGGATGCGGAGACAAATGTTCAAGAACTCCGTACCCAACTTTTGGAGAAAACAGTCCGTTCTCTTCGCGCGCGCGATGAATGCTCAAGTGTGTTCTGGTCACCTTCATTCCCGCACCGTCAACAACCTTTTTATTAGCTCTCAAAGTCGCCCATCTCAACGAAACGA
Source organism: Leccinellum luteum (assembly GCA_038091855.1). NCBI lineage: Eukaryota > Fungi > Basidiomycota > Agaricomycetes > Boletales > Boletaceae > Leccinellum > Leccinellum luteum. The sequence continues at coordinate 5,948 of JBBPPG010000341.1, read as the reverse complement.
TACAGGAGCTCCGCAGCGCGCTTGCCACCTCTCAACAAACAGTCGATCAACTAACCGAGACGATCAGGTTACTACGCGCAGACCTTGATGCGCAGCATGCGAGGACAGGTGTGTTTGGTGTCATCCTAACTCACATCTCTGACCCATTTTCTGCATCCATTGCTTGAAAAAAATAGCTGACCGTGAGCAAACCGTCCAAGAACTCCGTGTACAGATCAAGAAACACGAATGCGAAACATTGTATTCCCACGGTCGCATATATGATGCCATACAGTATCTCCTCGAGATTGGGGTCGCGATGACCGAGCATATGAAGCAAAACAAATCAACTACGAACTGGCTCGAAGGTAAGCTTCTCCATCACATCGTAGGAGAATATACTCGACGCTTGCTGTCAGAATTCACCGTCCGATGCATCTCAGAGCTTCGCATGATTGGGGATGAAGCGTTGAGGGCTGAGAACCACGACGAGGCGCTCTCAGCCTACTCTGCTATATTATTACTCGCCCCTTCGCCTCCGGAAGGTGTGCTGACGGGATGGGTCAGAATGACACTCGTACGTGGCTCGCCAACTGAGGCATTGAGTGCCGCAAACAAGGTATGATCTATTTGCTCGTTTAGAACTACTTGGTGATTTTCGTTCCATTCAGTTCAAGCTTACAAAATTTCATGTTTACCGTGCAATCTGTGAAGTTCTCGAAGGCAACGATGGTGTTGCAGATGTGATCGAATGTTTCCGAAACATGAAGGACGATCTTTCGCAGGAGACGAGTACCGCGTATGAGCGATCGCGATGGGAACAGGGTGAGTACTCGTAATGACAATGCTGAGAATTATTTAGTTGAGAATCTCCCCAGATTTCCGACAACATTGTATTGCGAAAATGGAAAAGGGGGGCGATGCAGCAATGGATTCGAACAATCATGATGCTGCCATTGGTTCCTACTCGAGCGCTCTCTCGCTCGATCCAACCAACATTAGCATCATCGTCAAATGCTGCAAGAGCCGAGTGGGTTTGCTCGAGGACGAACTCGCCAATGCTACTATGGTATGGATTGATGCGTGCTTCATACCAAGTCGATGATAATAACGGTACGATCAGGTTACTGAACGCGACCCATCAAACTACAAAGGATACGAAAGGAAGCATGCCATATTGCATAGCATGGGTCGCTACAAGGAGGCATTCGAAGCATTTGAGGCAATGCTATCAAGAATCGAAACATCGCCTGACCTCCAAATCCGCGGTGGGCCCGTTTGATTCAGTGGCATACGCGATATAAACTAATTTCATCTCAATGTTAGAGCTTCGAAGTCGATATCTTGACACGACTCCACTGGTTCAAGGAGTCATCGAACATACTGTCCGCGACATTCCTCGTGTTCTCATCGACACCACGACTGGCTATCTATTTGATAAGGCACAGCAGGCGGCAGCTTTTGAGGAACTGCCTATATTCAATGAACTGCGGTCTTCTATGACCACTCGTGATCGCCTCGATTATCTTCGGATCGAGAGAGAGGTAGAGAGGTTTTATGAATATGTGATGTTCTCGCATAGGTGGCAGCCATATGAGCCGACATTCCAGATGGTGGACAATATCTCGATCTATGACCTACCTGCATCCCCCACAAATGACAAGCTTATCCATTTCTCCCGCCTTGTACGGTCCCGCCACTTCCGATGGGCGTGGAGTGACACGTGCTGCGTCAACCAGGCAGACAAAGGTGTTCAGCAGGAATCGGTAGTGGCAATGTTTCGGTGGTATTGTCGGGCAGCACTCACGATCGTCCATCTTCTCGGTGTTCATTCGAGATCTCAGAAAAATGGTTCCCTGTGGAAGAGCATTTGGAATACTCGTGGTTGGACATACCAAGAGTATGTCGCCTCGAAGGTCATACAATTCTATACGGAAGATTGGAAGCCATACCTCGATCTCGAGATGTTCAATCACAAGGAATCCCCAATCATTCTGGCAGAAATGGAACAGGCAACCAAATTTGCTACTCTGGCACTTGCTACGCTTCAGCCAGGCCTAACAAGGGTGCGCGAGAAGCTCTATCTGGCTTCGAAGCGGCAAACGACACGAGAAGAAGACATCGCGTACTCACTGTTCGGTATTTTCAATGTTACCATTCCTGTTATCTACGGCGAGGGTACCCAAGCAGTTGGACGACTCTTGGAACACATCCTCACACGATCGGACAACGTCACGATTCTCGCCTGGACAGGGAACGCCGGTAGCAATCACAGCTACCTCCCATCCGACCTCACTGTATACGACCAAGTTCTGCCTCCACACGCCCCCAAACCAGTCGAGACCACCGAAATGGATTGGATGGTCGCTGAGTTGCAGTCATCCCATCCTGATTCCTCCCCAATTGTTCAGCTGTACAAACATCTTCATGATCTCCCATCGTTGTCCCTCATTTCCGGTCGACTGAGACTTCCTGGATTTGTATTCCGCCTCACTGATCTTGTCCATCTCCCAGCACCCGAATCCGACCACGGCCTTCATGTGTATCGCACCACAACCCCACTTCTCGGTGACGTACGGATCGAGACTAAAGACGACTCACTGATGACGCAGCGTCTTGTTCTCGTCCATCCGTGGATTAATCCCCTAATCGACGAAGATTTTGAGGGCGACGTTCCTCTGTTTGATCTGCCAGCACGGGCATTGCGGCTGGTTGTGCGGCTGAGGCAGCCGTTCGGTGCTCTTTTGCTTGCTTCGCAGGGGCGCATGCAGTATACACGTGTCGCGACGGACAGTTTTATCAAGGTTCAGATTCGGGAGGAGACGTCGTTGGAGGACATGATGGAAAGTATTCGTACGGTCGACGTGCAATAGCGTACAGTGGTTGTTGGCTTTGGATATCGAGTACAGCGTGTATCACACTTTCGACACGACGTTCGAGTAGTTTTTACTTTACCATGAACTTGACGTAGGTATTCTTTTTGTGTGGTTCTCTTCTTTTCGTCTTGCCAATTAGTTTTACTTGTATAGTGACCAGTCTACTTTCGAACGCTGAATGTCGAGCGTACTGAACGTTGTCGAATGCGTGGCTTGTACCACAGTCGGGCGGCAGTGTGCTATAGCCTGCTTGTGACGGACAGCAACCGCGGCGATCGCAGCATCGGGCCATCCCTTGAGACCTCACGAATGTGGCTGGCAAGCGGGAGACCTGAGGCTAACTTGCTCAAAGCAATGGCCTCAAACTTCCGACTGCGCTCCAACCGGCGGTGACGCGGCAAAGCTGGTCAAACGAGCCATAGTTACTACGGAGTCTGGGTTGTGCAAAGTGCAACCAGGAGGCAAGTTCGAGTCAGTGTGCGAGGGAGAGGGCATCCGAGTCTAGGCTATCGGATTCGTCTACTGCGCCCGTCGGTCATCCCCCTCCGAGGATTAGGATTGCATATGGTCTGCGATGAGCGCATTGGACGAACAAGGGAGCGGGATGGGTATGCGGTTTCGAAAGCTTTCGTCAGGGGATTACTACCGCTATCCCGACCGTCGCCTTTCCAGGTAACTTCTAACTATAACGTGATTCAAAGGGAGCGGAACCCTCCTCGGAGCGGTTGGTGTCGTATGCATGAGAAAAGGTGGGTTGATGAAACGAAATGGCGAGCACCTGTAAAGTGCCGCCAATGAAAGTAGACCCTTAAAAGAGTACGAACAACTGTCTGCCTACTTAAGGGTCTGCCTACGGGAGACTAGGTGATGATTGAAGGGGGCTCCTGAGGATCTTATCAGGGAAAGCCATTTGACGTCACGATTCAGAGGACGCGCCAGCCAGGCCAACCCCGGAGCTCCTTTCAGGTTGCTCACCTGCGCTTCTTCTTTATACATGCGGTATATACACCACGGTGACGGAACTATCCTCTAAACAAAAGGAGAGGTGCGCGGAGGAGGTCGGAGGTCGTTGAGTGCGGTGGAATGTGTAGAACAGTGGGTTCTGCGACGACGAGTAGACTGAAGCTTCAGAGGGGAGGTGAGTTTGAATCGATGAGAAATGAAGGGGCTCAACAGGGACCATGCCGGAGTGCAACTCGCAACCCGGCAGCCTGTGACCGGGACGCATACGACCTACATAATCGATCACGCACGTGACGCTTTTAGTATTTAGTTCGTTTTTCATTCACACTGACACCTCAGTCTCGTTTGCCACGACGACTGAGTATTTCCATTTCGTCTAATCTTGACCGCACGCGACACACAAGACGCACGCCTAGAGTTGGATAGAAAATATATTTGCATGATAGACAAACAACCATCTTGAAACGGTGTACCGGCGACTCATTCAAGCGAGCTTCGCAAACCCGACCTGTAAATTACCGTAATCGAACACGGTGTATACGCCCTGCAGGAAAGCCATCCCAACGGTCCAAAATTCTAGACCGTATAGTCAGACTAGCGCCGAAAAAAGGGGTTCAAGAAGCGAAATCTCACTGTCGGTATATGAACGATCGGCAACAATGGCGCTGAAACAATCGGAAGATCCCTCCTCGATTGGGAGAAGTCTGAGAACATCTGGAGGAATTTCAAACGGCGTGCCATGAAAGGTAAAAATCACGGTCGGAAAAGAGTCGCAAGGTACTGCAAGTGGAAGCTGTTGATAAAAACAAGCTACCGGACGCAATCCCGAACTCACAGTAATAGTATCCCATGGATTTATGTTCCTCGAGGGTACCGCCAAGGGCTTTGTAGAACTCTGAAACCCGATCCCAATCTCCGAAGATGAAGGCTGAACCAGTGTCGAAAATGACAGATATGTTTTCGAGGATTTTATTACCATTGACACGAACATCGTCCATGGGCACCTGCCAGTATCCCTATATGAATGCCAATGTCAGCGACATCCACCCCCATCTGCCATTTTAACTCACAGTATTTGTTACAGGTGTATAAACAATGTCACCATTGTGCAACATACTGTTTACTCCGCCGATGTACATCTCGGCCCCAGAAGGAGTGAGTTTCAATGAGAATTTCGGGTCGATTAGTCTATTTTGTCTAACAAGTGATTGAAATAGTGGTTCGGTACCAAATTTCGCGATGAGAGGGAAGGCCAATCCCAATAAACCATCTGAGTATGCATTGTTCTGTAGCCCGGGCCGAGAAGTGTATGATGATGTAGAACCAAAGGTCTGAGGGTCTGCCTGATTTAGTGTCAGAATTCGGTGGTGATGCCCATAAGTGATATAAAACATACAGTGAATCCAGCGATGGTTACATTATCAGTATATAGATCACCTTTGACAATGGTTCCATCTTCATATGGGAGCCGAAATGGCCGACCCGCGTACTCAGAAGTTTCGGATAAACGGGGATTCCAGAGGTCGCGATCTCCCGAAATCCCAGTACAGCCAGTCTGCAGCACCCACATATCGCTTCGCTGACTTGAGCAAAAACAGCTGTATGAACTAAAAGAAGTACGTACGCCGAACCAGTGTCAATTTGGACTGTGACATAGATCTGCGTGAGCACATATCAGAATGATACAAGGAGAATTTCAAACCCTTCAAGGTCTTTGGAGGAGTGCCAATTGAAATTTCGGCTATCCAAATGGAAGTTCGATAACGTGTCAGTGGGACGTTAGCGCCACGCCTTTCGAGCCTGGACTCGCTCCGTTTCAGAGCGAAAGGATGCATTGTCCCCGTGTTCATCTCGTAATTGTCTAGGCCACGACGGATCTTCCTATAAAAAAAGCTTGAGCAGGCCAAATATAACGGTTCATTCCACGTACTCCCTGACTGATAAACCGTGAGAGCTGATTGCGTCGAGATCAATACTTCTGTTGGAGTTCAGAGAGGAAGGGTGTTTGGTGAGCGGTATGGCCATGCCACCCGCCTCCCGGTTTGGTATAGGTTTAGCAATGGCCAGAGCGACCAGTCGGCAGGTGACTGCAAATATGATTATTGCAATGAATCGCATTATAGTAGGGGG
>JBBPPG010000340.1:0-27834 GCA_038091855.1 Leccinellum luteum | reverse complement strand
CATGGTGGCATTAGCCAGGACGTGTCGCGCATTCAAAGAACCAGCGTTGGACCTCCTTTGGTCGGTGTTGCCATCCATGTCCCCCATAGAACGGTGTCTCCCAGATGCGTGCACTCAAGTAGTATCATACGTGAGTCGTTTCGTTTCATCCATCTATTTACTTAGTGTTGAATGTAAATGCCATGCGCTTTTCTTCCGAGAGCGTTAGTCCGTTTTTGGCGACCGTCCAGAATGCTCGCGTCAACCACTCTATCGAGTACTTGGCCTTGTATCATATGCCTGACCAATTTTATGTGGAATCCTGGCACTCGGAACCTATCCTCACCCCCCACAACTTGCGGCTCACCATGGCATTCAGCAACCTCCGTTATCTAGACCTGCATGTCGCGGGTCATGTAGCCCTTACTGATGACGGATTACTGGAGCTTGCATCAGCTTGGCCACAGCTCGAACATCTTGCCATTAACAACCAATCAGGTTGGAACAGCAAAGAAACGGTGTTTGGGGGGATCACGCCGGACGGGCTAGTTCAGCTCCTGCAGTCATGTCCATTGCTATATTATATTGCCCTTTTCATCGACACACGCGGCTATACCGTGACCACTGCCAGCGACTCAGCGTTGGATCGGTTGCCTACCACGAACTTCAGGTCATGCTTGCCGACGATGTTTTGCGTTGACGTCGCGGACTCCATGATCGAGGAAGAGTCCATTTTAGCCATGGCCATTTGGCTTGCAGGCGTCGTGTGCCCATATCCCAGATTTAAATTCCGTTATTGGGACACTTGCAATTACCGGCTATACTCGAACTCTGGCGGTACTGCATGCGAATACTGGGAAGAAGTATACCGTGGAGCGAACGCCATTCTGGGGTGCTCCGAGGATGATGATTTATCTTGGTGTGAAGGTCACTGGCCGTTGTGCAGGGGTATTATATAGGCATGTTGCGCAATTTTGGATGTACGGATTCACGGGCTCTGGAAAGCGTGTGGAATACCCACTGATGAAATCATACTCCCAGTTTGAGTGTGTACGCAGAAAAAAGCTCTTGCCCATGCGTAGTCATGCGACGGCAACCCGAGATGTTTCTTCCAATCTGAGACCTGAGGTCTGACTCGGAGGATTGAGGATTGACGGTGCGAACTTGATCGCGTAGGCAGTGGAGGCGTGCAGGTTCCCAACGGAAACGAAGTGACCCAGTGTTATGCTAGTCAAAGCAATGGATCAAGGGGACATGGAAGAGATTGCGATCTCTCTTTTTTTGCTTTCTGGCATCCAACACGACCGCATGAATGTGATGTCGACGTCGATGACAAAGCGCTCTTGCAGGATCGAAACAACGGGGGGAATCCTATCGCCGCGAACTCAGGCTGGAGACGCGCACGAAGGTGAAGCAAGCTGAGGACAATAACTTCGGGCAGCTTCATGGTTCGTTTCAAGCGTTGTCATTACCATCAGCGGTGCGTCGTATTGCTCTTTTCTACACTCTTTTTCTCTGTGTTGTTTTTTCTCTGAGTCCTTTGTGCTCCCTTTGCCTTGGTGGTGTATATGCGTCGACACCGTGATGGGGTCGTCCAGTCCAGGAGATCAGGAGGAACAATGAGCAGTTGGCGGACAGCACAAGTTGTTCCCGACAGACATAAAGCCTCGAATATGTTCAGGCCCATCGCCGGCGGGTATCGGATGGGATTTCTGGGCACGTTATGTGACATGGTGGTGAAGTTTTTCCCTCCCCGGAAAAGATCTTTCCACGGACTGTTGTTCAGAACGCAGAGGCATTGGCCCGGGAGAATGATTTCGCCGCCGGTAGAGCATCACGATGTCGATTGCGAATGCGAGCACAAACACAAACCAACCCTTCAGGAGAATGTAGCCGACCGCAAAATTGCTTGCCACACCAGAGTCCGAAACCACGGGCGTTGTGACAGTGAAACGCACAGCAACGTACCTGAGTCGACAGGTAACAAGGCTTTTATTACGTTACGAGACCTTACGACATACCCTTGACCGACAACATCTTCAATAAGTACTTGTGCCAGTGCGTGCTTCTACGTCTCTCACACTGTGTTAGCACCCATCTGATTGTCACATACCCAGGTCATCACGGTCCCTTACGCCTCACACGAGTTGCAACAATGCATCATGCACTCCAAATCCCAGAGATCTTGCTGAATATCTTCGGTCATGTCTTCCGTCCGCCTTCGTACCGTGGACCTTGGCCAATATCCGAGCATAACCCTGACATGGTGACCTTGGCCAGGACGTGTCGTGATTTCGAAGGACCGGCGCTGGACGTCCTTTGGTCAGTGTTGAGGGACATGTCCCCCGTAGCTCAGTGTCTTCCGGATGCATCCTGTCCAACATCACACGTGAGCCGATTCCTTTCATGCATCAACTTATCGCAACGTTAGACGGTGACCACCTTTCACTTCTTTCTTTCACCAGTACACCAAGACACACAAATTCTCCAGAGCGCTCAGTCAGGACGAGTGGGGCATCCTCCGAAGTTACACGCGCCGCATCCGGACCATAATGTATTTTGATCTGGGATTTGACTGGGAATCTGTTCTCCCGAGAACTATCCGCGAAAGTATCGTCCATGACACACTTTTTCCCAACCTCCGTTTCTTGACTTGTAGATTCTCTGAAGGAATCACGTGCTCTCCACCCCACCAGCATACCCCATCTTTGACTTTCATCGACATCAATGTCGACACAACGGCTGGACCCCGCCTGGTTCGGGACTATCTCGAGCCATTTTCGGAACTCTATCCCAACCTGAAGAAGATTACCATACATCGACAACCAATGACTATTTTCAATCACAATGATACCCTGGACATCTTTACGTGGCCATGGAAAGACCTTCGAGCCCTGAATTGTCCTGGGTTTGACTTGGGCGCGAATGACCTGACGCATCTATCCTGCCTGCCTGCGTTGACCGAGCTCACCTTCACGCTAAGCGAAGCATTGGTGAATGACATCATCGCCGATCTCAGTTCGTCTCTCATCTTCCCGAACTTGCAACGATTGGGAATCTCACGTGGCTCTGGGTACTTGGAATCAATTTCGAGGTTACTTTTGCAAATGAAACTGCCGGCCATCAAGCATCTCGATGTACATACCATCGACAATTCTTCCGAGGGCGTCAGACCATTCTTGGCGACTATGCAGAAAGCCTATATCACCCACTCTCTTGTTCACTTGCAATTGGATCAAGGGACTGCCCGTCACACTATCAATCGCTGGGCCTCGGGACCCGTTCTTACCCTGAACGACATGCGGCCAACCATGGTATTCGACAACATCCGTCATCTAGACCTGCAAGTCGCGGGTCATGTAGCCCTTGCTGATGGCGCGCTGCTGGATCTCGCATCAGCTTGGCCACAGCTCAAATTCCTTTCCATCAACGAGGGATCTGGTTGGAACAGACCGGAGAGGGTGTTTGGTGGGATCACGCCGGATGGGCTACTCCAGCTCTTGCTGAGATGTCCGTTGCTGAATTACATTTCCCTTGCAATAGACACGCGCGGCTATACCACTGCCAGCAAACTTGCGTTGGATCGGTTGGCTACTACGAACTCCAGATCCAACTTGCCGACAATGTTTTACATCAATGTCCTCGACTCCATCGTCGAGGAAGAGTCCATTTCAGCCATCTCCACTTGTCTTGCTGGCATCGTGCGCCTGTACTCCATGTTTGATTTTCATGCTTGGGAGGCTTGCAACTGTAAGTTATACCCGGACTACGCAAGAGTTGCATATCCAGGTCGCTGGGACGACGTATATCGTGCTGTCAACACCATTCTTGGGCGCTCCACGGATGATAGAAACTCATACTGGAGTGAAAGTTTGCCGAGGCGTACTTACATTTACTAGACACGTTTACCCAATTTTGGATCTGTGGAATTCCAAGTGAAAGGCGTACACTGATAGATTTTACTCCTAGCTTGGGCCTTTAGTAGGATTACGGTTCCAACTTGAAGTACTTAGAATTCTGCAGGTGAACTTACTTGGTCTCAAGAAAATACCTATTCCTTTTGCTTCTATCATCTTCTTATATTAGTGCTTCCTTGTTCATTGTCCTTTCAAGTTAGTTTCTGGGATTTCATTCACGAAAAAGATATATGTATACCCACTCTTTGTACATTGCCCAGTTTCATGAAAAAACTTTGTGACCTTGTTCACCTGGCCGCCTCGCTCGGCGCAGGAGTCGTGGACTTCAGTGACGTACGAGCGCTGTTACCGCCCGCCATGTTGTCACTAGGTAAGCTTTGGTTGGCGTACACGGTGTACCCTAGGCTTAGTACCGGCTGGCGGCCAGTGAACGCGTCGAACGCATTGACAACCATGGCGTGACGGAGTTCGGCAAATTCGGTTCAGGTCGGACTAGTGCTGCATGCATATGCATAAAGGTCAGGCCGGTAAGTTTCATTTGACGAGCTCGGTGGCATTTTGCGGGCTCTGGTTGGTTGACTTCTTTGCATTCGGAGAGTCGGAAGAACGTTACAAACCAAGAACGCCCAGTAAATAGACTGTCCCGGGCAAGGGGGCAAATTTGCCAGAAACTTTGTCGAGAGTCCGAGTCATGCCCGACTCCGAATTGCCTTGTCAGACCATGACCGCCTGCCACCGACGCCACATCCGTCCCTCGGCTCCACATGCGCACGCGCCCCCTTCAATACACGCGCTTGTCGCGGTCTGCACTCGCCGCAGGCACCTTCAATGCCCCTCCTGCTGCCCTTGTTCGCCCTCACTCTCTTCACCCACCCCTCCTCCGCGTCCGCACGGACATGGCACACGTACGCAGCCGCCCTCGTCCTTCCTCGCCTTCCCTTGTACCTCCCAACCTTGCACCTTTTATGCGTTCACGCGGGCGTGCCCGTCCGCGCACTCACCGTCGCCGTTTCCATCTCTCCTCTCCCGCCCGCCCTCGCCCACCCTTCCGGCAAGAGCGCGTGCCAAAGGAGGTGAGGGTGATGCGTGAGGAGAGTGGGTGAACGACTGACGGGCGACGCGCAATGCAATCGGCGAGACGAGAACCTGTGCATGAGTACAGGCACAGTAGTAGACCTGAAGAGCGTCCAGGGGCGGGTGATTACGGGAAGGGGGCGGGCATTCAGAGTCTGACGTGGCTCCGACACTGCGAGGCCGCGCGTGCTGTAGCGCCCCCCAGACTTGCCCTCCGACTCTCGGGACTTTCAGTTGGACTCGACTGACTACTATACCGAAGCACCCGAATACGACTTGGACACCGAAGCTGTGCGCTACAGCGCGAGGCAGTCATCCAGACTTATCAAGGAGGATGAATCAGCCTCGACCTCCTTCCATCAGAGAATGCAAGAACGGACAAGTGTGCTAGTCAAAATAACATACATGTCAGCGTCCTCATGTTGCCCGCCCTCAGTCTCACCGTTTCCTAATTGATGTCCAGCGGTCAGCTAGATTATAGTCACCGGTCACGGGGCGAGTCACCCGCCGGAGCACGTGCGAACGGTCAACGGGTCCTGCGAGGGTCAGATGTACTGGCACGCCTTCTCCGATGCTTTTGCTTACGCTCGTGCAAATGCGTCCAACCTTTGATCGCCCGCTTCAAATTCCGTATCAAATATCTATTTGGTCAGTTTTCTTTCTGTCAGAAGGTTTCACAGCCTGGCGCGGCACAAAGTGTACTGCTGTACAAGTGCTGTAATATCATCGCCGCGAAGACCCTTCCGCCCAGGGAGATCTATACCAATAGCTAGAAGTCAGCAACCGCAGCCCGATACTTTGTCATCACCATTACAACATGCTGTACATGTCGGCCAGCAAGAACACAATTCAGATACGAGAAGTACGAGAAGTATCGACCACGATGAAATCTTGCCAAAAGAAGAATGGAAAAGAGAATACATCGTCGGCGGATTCGAACGTCGTCATGGTATTTACACAGCCCCCAAGTCACGACCAAGCTGGGGCCTAGGCTGCCATTCGCCCGTACTTGCCCCGATCACGGACGCGATCAGGGATCAATCTATAGTCATATGACATGCATGCGGACCTTACGACATCAGCCACGGTTCCGTTTGCATCGCCTCTGAGGGAATCTAGAAGATTTGGATGCTGCAGTGTATCCCACACCGATCCTTATCTAGGACTTCGGGCCGGGCCGACCAGTCTCCTAGGGCCATACAGTCACCGTTGTATAGCAACGACCGACCGACCCTCCCCGCTAACGTTTATTATGTATGTACGACTATCCTGACTCATCCCCAACGTCGACCAATATGTATATGTGAAGTGCAATAAACGTAATTATTCAATCCAGCTAGTCTAACCCAACGTACTTATCGGCGCCCGAGGTCATACCGCATCTACATATGACAGAAAGTTCGACGAGGCAAATCCGCCGATATCACATAAATATACATATATATGAGACCTGAGAGTGGTGGTTAACGCTTTATGTACACTTGGATCACCGCCGACGGGTAGGTGGCGCACCAGAAATGGATGAATAAGACAGCACTGGTACTACATCATGGTGTTGGAGCTTTCGTTTCGGAACATTCAATGTACCGCTTTCCCCCCTCCAGAAGGCCTGACCCTCCAACATGTCATTTATTATTCTCAGCGCACTCCTCCCGCACACCAATAGCGGGACCTTATCAGTCTATTCGGATCATGGATCGTGATCATATACAGTGACGTGCATACGCACTCACATGATATCTTATCGCGCTGCCGCATTTCATTTGCACAGCAATCGCCTCCGCAAAATTCGGAAGATGACAGGTGACGTCCATGGAGTGTGGCCTGCATTGTAGTTGGCAACGCTGAATGTGTCGCAACGACCGTCGCTGGACCCAATAACGTTTATTACATACATACCTCTAACTTACGGTCGACCGTACAAAATCAAGGCAGCATACGTAATTAAATAATCTAACTAACCTAACGCGAACGCACGTACATATTTATCGGCCGTATCGTGCGTCTAGAAAGATTAATAAGTAGTCATCTGGACTAGACCAGACCATGTGAATAAGCGCATATTGCATGATATATATGAGAAAGCGTGTGAGTGGTGATCAACGTTCTACGCTTGCGTCGCCTCCGCTGCTCGCACTTAGGCTGGCGATATATTAGTGAATGGATAGATCATGATCCGAGTTCATGAACACCTGCGCCTCTAGTAAGGTTCGAAACGACGCGAAGAGGAGGAAGAGGAGGAAGAGGCACCTCCAGAACCGCCGCCGCGCCTTGCCAGGCAAGAATTTGCGTGACTGTGCTGGACGTCACGGCGGGAGAGAAGCACCCCGCACGCAGTGCATCTCACCTTGACGCGAAGGTGGCATGTAACGATGTGCCTCGGGACGTTCTCTGCCTGCATAGATATATGACATTCGGTCCACGGACACATCACCACATCCTTGCCAGAGGCACGAAGGTTATGGACCCGCTTGAGGTGGTTTCGCACGGCTCCGACGGTTCCGGCCACATCGTCTTGGCAAGGCAGACCATCTGTGACACATTGGCACGCGTAGGTGGCATGGGAACCCGAGTTGCTGGCTCCGCCAGCAATGGAATGGGGTGGAGGGTAGAAAGGAGCGCTTTCTCCAGAGCCATCGAAAGTCGTCGGAGGAAGGGTAACGACCTGGGGTTGGTCGTGGTACCCGTTGACAGCATGAAGTGGGCCGTTCGCATGTTCAGTGAGGCTTTGAAGATGAGACGGCATCATCAGTGAAACAGAGTTCGACAGTCCCAATGAATCATAAGCAGGAAACGCTTGCACGTCGGGTTGATTAGTGGAGGGGACATCGATATCATATGGAGGTCCCCCGTCGGTGAAAGTCGATCCAGGTAATGTATCATATGCGTTTGGTTGGGAGTGATGGGGATGGGGATGGTTTGGCAAGGGAATGGACATTTGCTCGTAGGGAGAGTGATGTGATTCTGGAGTGGAAGTTGAATGGGAGGGAGCCACGGGAACGTGATGGGTTGGGTCGGCTGGAGGGGACTCGGAGTTGCTGTCGCGCGTCGACTAAAGTCAGACTGTCGCCTTTCGCAACAATAGGTGGAATACATACCCTACGCCATAACCAAGTGCGCCAGGAGAGAAGTCTTGCCCGACTTGAGCGGACTCACCATCCTTGTTCCAGGTTGGATAATTGAAATCCATAGCAGGAGAGGATAGTGACGTGCGTCGTGTTTGGGAAGATACACACCTGTTGAAGGTGGAAGGTGGAACAAGACGGATCGATGAGGGAGATATTTATATGATATATGTGCGCGGCTGGTTGGCTGGCCACGCGGCGATCAAACGGGTGCGATCTCGTGTGCGAATGTATTACAATCATGTTAGTTGAACTTTGTTTGGCTAGGTGGAACCCGGAGTCACATCCGGATATAACAAAAGGGTACCTGATCTTTAAATGGCAGTTCGGGCCCTTGAGGGTAATAGTTAGGAGGATAATATCGGCGTGAATCCTCACATTGACGTACATAGTTGGCGGTTGCAAGCCCGAGGCCGGTATTCGGGTATTCACAAACGCCGGGTGCCCTGGGAGTCCATGGTGAAACCTGTTCTATACTGACAATCTTTGATTAACGGACGTATATCATAAACAGGCTTGAGGAAACCATCGAACATCATCACCGAAAAAATGGGCATGAGTGTTCTCTTCTTTATTGCAACTGTGACTTACCACAGAACGTTGCCGTGAAGGGGTTGGTAAGGGTGGTATCCCAAGCCCAAGCGCACGCACTGTTGAAATCTCGTCAATGTGCTTTCTCGACAGAACCTTGCATGGCAATGTCGTGGGAAGGGGGGACTTTCGAGTTGGACTTCTGACTCCGAAATGAAACGAGAGCGCTTCGTAGATATATTTGCGCCACTTGACAACTGGCCATCATAGCATCCAAGAAGATAAACGTTCTTGGAACGAAAGGGAATTTGTGGATGCGGTAGGCAGTGAAGGCCGCTAGCTCGGCGGAGTGCTAGTTGGCGACCTTCGACGACGCCAAACCAAGCCTTCTCACGTCTGCCACCTGTCTCGGATGCGTATTGGTATTCAAATTCGTTGGGACGTTCCATGGGGTATGTAATACAGACATGTTAGCTTGCGACCGACGTCAATACAACAGGTACTGGCCATCATATTACCCACGCGACTAGACAGAAGGGGATTATATGAGGAACCCAATCTTGTTGTAAAGGATCTATGAATACTTGAATTTATTGCAGTGGCGGTCAAATGTGGCAGGACTGACCCGTACATGAGGCTCAATATCGGTCCGACAAGAACAATGATTCCGTTCTGGGGATAGATGAGCCAAAGAATAGTACCATCTTGCCAAGGGGTTAGTATCCCAAAGTGGCGCATGTCAGGGTCCTTGATTGGTGGGAGGGGTCAGTCGGCGCACGTGGACGACGGTCTCCAGCTACAAGTCCACCGAGTTCGAGACAACACTACCTATCGCTGCTGATAAGTTGATAAACAACATGAGTCTTGGCTGTTGTGACGTACCCTCAGCGATCGCCGGGTACGCAATGGAAAGCCAAACAGCAGTCCGTGCTGCGCGGTTCATGTCCATGCGTACGTCGGTTGATCCGACGAGCCCACTTCTTCCAGCTCCTGTCTTTCGAGACGGCACAGCAACGCGCAAGGTTCATCCCCCTGAGAGCCAACAAAAAGCAAAGTTTTGGGGTTGCTCCCGCCATTTCAAACAGATGTCGGATGGAAATTCCATATACCTTTTTCCAAGTACCGGTTCTATTCCGAATCGGAACACAATCTCTATCGCATCATGAGAAACGGGTCGCTGAAAAGCCTCGAGGCAGCATGCCGACCTGATGGAAAAACTCCAACTTCACGGCAGACGTTGAAGGATTTTTTACATAAACTCTCGAAGGCTGTGGACTGAATTTACTAGAAGAGTAGGAACAACTGTTTTCCTAGACGACGAGTTCGGTTTATGCGAGTCTCGGGAAGTTCCGAAACGCACAAGGCCAATGATTGGTTTGCGGCTTGGTATTAACACTCAATCATTTACTTAACATTGGATCTGTCCGGATCACCAAGGACGCAGTCTCTGTGCCGACGTGAGTCACGGTAGCGAACCACTCCACTTCAGCCTGGTGGGTTATAATTACCAAATATTACACAATAGACATGGGTAAAATTGGGTAAAATAAAAAAACTGCTTCGTCTGCTGTACACTTGCTGTATACTGACATATATTTTTGCGCGGTCCAGAGAAAGCCATCCAACTCTAAGACCGCTCTCAATTCATGTAGGATTACGAAAGTGTAGTCTTCTTATGGAACCCAGCCTCCATGGGCAGACTGAAATCATGCCATTTTTTTAATCTCAGGCACGGTGGCACCCGCCCGTACAGCATCTGCCAACATGAACATGCAGCGTTTAGCAAACCTTCAGTCAAACCAGATGGAATTGGAAGGTACTTTTTTTTTAACTGCGGGGAGAGCAATGAAATAATGCCAATTGTACCAATCGAACAGCTGCTTTCACATGCAAACTCAGAGTTTGCCAAGTATGAGCAAGGAAACGGGACGGACTACATTGGCAACGCAATCGTCCTTGATCATCGAGCAGTGGATCTTTGCCCACCCGATCACCCAAAGCGATGGCACTCACTGACTCAACTTACTCATCATCTCTGGCACCGTTACAACCAACTGGGCACGATAGTGGATATCATGGAAGCAATTTTTGTTTCCAGAGAGGTTCTGAACATACTTCCAGAAGGGCACCCAGACCATTCAACGTCTTTGCACAATGTTGCAATTTATCTTTCTAGTCGGTACAAGCGGCTTGGAGAAATGGCGGACCTTAATGAAGCCATTGTCCTCTCGCGAGAAGCACTCGACCTGTGTCCACTAGGGCACTCAGAGTACTGGATGACTTTGAACAATGTCGCAAATCGTCTCTCCGATCGGTACAAGCAGTTCGGGACAATGTCGGACCTCAATGAGGCCATCATCTTCGCTCGACGAGCGCTTGACCTTTGTCCGCAGGAACACCCGGGTCGTTCAATAACTTTGAACAACATTGCCAATCATCTCTCTGATCGGTACAAGCAGCTTGGAGCAATAAAAGATATCGACGAGGCCATCGCCCTCGCGCAACAAGGACTCGACCTTTTGCCACCAGGCCATCCACACCGTTCAGGGCCTTTGAACAACGTTGCGAGTCATCTCTCCGATAGGTACAGGCGGTTAGGGGAAACGAAGGACCTCGACGAGGCCATCGTTGTCGCTCAACAAGCGCTGGACCTCTGCCCACCAGGGCATACGGATCATTCACTATCTCTGAACAACGTCGCAAATCGTCTTTCCATTCGGTTTAGACATTCAAAGTCAATGGTGGACCTCAGTGAAGCCATCATGCTCGGGCGAAAGGCGATCAACATTTGCCCGCCAGGGCACCCAGATCGCACAATGTCGTTGGTAAATGTTGCAAGATGTCTCTCTGATCGCTACGAGGAGCTTGAGGAAATATCGGACCTCAACGAAGCCATCGTCTTCACACGAGAGGCTCTCGACCTTCACCCTTCCTGTCATCCTGAACGATCACTGGCACTGGACCAACTAGCAAGCTATATTCGCACCCGCTTTATCAAACTGAATGCGTCGCAGGACAAGGAGGATCTATTCGGTCTCTACGTCGAGTTATCGCATGTTCCGCAAGTTGTTTCGTCAGCTGATCTATTTGCTGCAAGGCAATGGGTTAGTGTAGCCGAGGAATTCCGTCATCCTACGACCGTCCTCGCCTACGAAACATCTCTCCGATTTCTCACGCAACATTTGGCCACCTTTCCATCTCTACCCCAACATTTACAGATCCTCAAGCACCTCACTTCATCACTCGCAGTTGATGCATTTTCGGCTTGTCTCCGTGGCCATTGTTCAGAGAAGGCAGTCGAACTACTAGAGCAGGGACGCGGAGTATTTTGGAATCAGATGACTCGCTTTCGGTCCCCTCTTGATGATATTATTGCATTAGGTCCGACAGGAAAGACCCTCGTGAACGAGTTCGGTCAACTCACATCACATATTCATGACGTGATCAACTCCGATGGTTCAGATCGACACGATAGAATGTGGGGTCTCAACCTCGATCTACAAGCTGTTATCATCGATATCCGTAAATTACCAGGTCTCGCTCGTTTCCTCCTTCCCTCTATTTTTTCCGATCTCAAGCATGCTGCGAGTGGTGGACCCGTCATCATCGTGAATGCAAGCAAGCATTCATGCGATGCTCTCGTTGTTTTCTTCGACAGAAGCCCAGTTCATATCCCATTGCAAATTTCAAGATTCCGTGTTGTGGACCTGTCGTTGGAACTTCAGTCTTTGACTTTGCGTGCGAAGATCATGGATGTGAAGAGAGATCTTGCTCGGTTCTTGCGAGACCTCTGGGACGAAGTTGTCTCCCCGATTGTCGATTTTCTCCAGACAACACTTCCTTCCCAATCACGTATTTGGTGGTGTCCCACTGCCGAGTTCAGCCTTCTGCCGTTGCACGCCGCCGGTCCATATCGGAAGGGCCAACGGAACCTTTCGCATCTGTACATCTCGTCTTACACTCCCACCCTGACTGCTCTCATTCATGCTAGACGAAACATACAAAGTACTAAGTGTTCCGAGTCGGTGAAGGGGAAACGCTTACTCGCCGTAGGTCAGGCTAACGCCAATGGAGAGAGCCAGCTTGTCTCTGTCGGCAGCGAATTGGATATCGTTTGCGAACGTATACAAGGTCACGCCACAGTCACGCGGCTGGAAGGTCCAGAATCTGGTACATCCAGAGTCTCGAATGAGCTGAGGAAGCACCAGTGGGTTCATTTAGCATGTCACGGTCTGCCGAACACGAAAGATCCCTTCGAGTCCGCGTTCGCGTTACACGATGGCCGGTTTACCATCGAACACATTATCAAATGTGAACTGGAGAGCCAGAACCCGGAGTTTGCGTACCTGTCTGCGTGCCATACGACGGTTGGAGACGAGGAATGTCCAGACGAGGTGATCCACCTAGCGTCGGCGATGCAGTTTGCAGGGTTCCGGTCTGTGATCGGGACGATGTGGGCGGTGGACGACGAGCAGACGAACAGGATCGCGTCGGCCTTTTACACGCATATGGTTGACGGCGAATCTGGTGAACTGGATCACACTCGTGCGGCGTTGGCGCTCAACAGGACGATGAACACATTGGTGGACATATCGCTCGATCAAAGGATTCTTTATGTGCACATCGGTGCCTAGTGGGTTGTCGTTTCCTGGTGCCCTACCCTGTTGCCTCACACTGGCAGTTCATGTCTGTCGAGTATTACTAGGCTGGCTGCGACGCAAATGGTCGTCTGTGCCACGTTCATGCTGTGTGAACCAGAGTGAAAGGAAAGTGGTCAGTGTGAGAGCGGTGAACCGTACGAGAAAGGAGAGGTTGGGCGAAAAGTCGAAGGCTTTTCTGGCTCGAAACTGGACCTGAACCTGTCAGGCGAAAGCGCGCTGTGCCAGTGTGGGTAGGGTTGTCACCGAATCAGCAATGCTCGGAACGGCAGGCGACGCAGCATTGAATAGATTGTTGGGTGAATGGCTGGTCGTGAGCTGAGAGAGGGAGAGGTGGGAGGGTATGAAAACGAACTAACTTGAAAAGACAGGGCAGGGAGCGATGAAGACGCACATTTTCGGAGTAACCACGTGAGAAGTCGGCCTAGACCACAAGGTGCGGCGCAAGTCTGAGTGTCGTGGCAACGTTTGAGCCTGCCATCGCGTATCAGCCATTCCCAGAACCAGCAGACTGTTCCATAAGCATTCCAGCGCCGTTTTCTAAATATTCAGTCAGACTAGATGGAATCAGGTACCTTTTTCTGCCATTTGCGAGGAGATCGATGAAATGATAGGCACACCACTATCAGCGGATCAGTTACTCTCACGAGCAGACTCCATTTTCAAGTTTCATCATGCCGGGGATGGGATCGATGAAGTAATTGTCCTTGATCGACAAGCAGTGGATCTGTGCCCATCCGGTCATCCCACACGATGGTACTCATTGACTATGCTTGCACATCATCTCTGGCACCGTTACAACCAACAGGGGTCAGCGGAGGACCTGGAGGAAGCGATCGTTGTTTCTAGAGAAGTTCTGGACCTCATCCCAGAAGGGCATTGGATCTCGCGTTCACTTCCATTGAGCACCCTTTCGCGCTATCTGTTCGATCAGTACCAACGGCTTGGCACAATAACAGATCTCAACGAGTCCATCGCCTTCGGGCGACAAGAGCTCGCCCTGCGAGATGACCCATATCTTTTTATGTCTCTGAGTATTTTTGCAAATCATCTCTCCGTTCGGTACAGCCAACTTGGGGAAATAACGGATCTTGATGAAGCCATTATGTTCGGACGACAAGCCCTCGACCTTTGCCCGCTTGACACCCCAGATCGCCCTTCATATATGTCCATTGTTTCGGAATACCTCTGCTACCGGTACAAGCGACTTCGCGCAATGACGGACCTCCACGAGGCCATCATCATCGCGAGACAAACGCTCGACCTTTGCCCCCCAGGCAGCCCTTTTCGTCCGGTGCCTTTAAGCCACCTTGCAAGCTATCTCTTCCTTCGGTACAGAGAGCTTGGAGCACTCACGGACCTCAATGAGGCGATCATCCTCGACAGACAAGCGCTCGAGCTCCATCCGCCGGGGAACCCAGATCGTTTAGTCTCATTAAATAGCATTGCAAGATCTCTCTATTATCAGTACGAGGAGTTCGGGACAATGACAGGCCTAAACGAAGCGATCGACTTTTCACGGGAAGCACTTGACCTTCGCCAACCAGAGAACCCAAGGCGATCAACCTCATTAAATCATCTTGCCAGCTGTCTCTCCTTTCGGTACTTGGAGCTCGGCGAAATCACGGACCTTAGCGAGGCCATCGTGTTGGGCCAAGAGGCGCTAAAACTTTACCCACCCGGTCATCCTGATCGATCACACTCATTGAACCAACTTGCACGCCATCTCCGTATCCGATTCCTAACCCAATCGAGCGAGTCGAAGGATAAAGAGGATATGTTCAGTCTCTACACCGAGTTGGCGCATGTCACACCAGTTACTTCAGCTTCCGATTTCTTGGCAGCCAAGGGTTGGGTGATGGCAGCTGAAGAGTTCCATCATCCCACAATGCTTCTTGCGTACGAGACATGCCTTCACTTCCTCGCTCAGCATTTGGCCACTGCACCATCCCAATCCCGAAATTTGCAGAGCCTCAAGGATATCAGTTCATCGCTAGCGGTTGATGCGTTTTCAGCTTGTCTCCGTGGCCAATCTTCAAAGAAAGCAGTCGAGCTGCTGGAGCAGGGACGTGGTATATTTTGGAGCCGGATATCTAGACTTTGTTCCCCTCTGGATGACGTTATTGCATCTGGCCCGGCAGGAAAGATCCTCGCAGACGAGTTCAATCGGTTGACATCACATATTCATGATGTGATTCACTCAGATGGTAAAGATCGACAAGATCGACTACGAGGCCTCAATGATGATCTCCAAGCCGTCATCACCGATGTCCGCGAGTTACCGGGCTTCACTCGTTTCCTCCTTCCTTATCTTTTTTCCGATCTTCAACATGCCGCGAGCCGTGGACCTGTCATCATCGTGAATTCAAGCGAGTATTCGTGCGATGCGCTTGTCGTCTTCTTTGACAGAGACCCGGTTCATATCCCTTTGCAAATCACCAAATCTGGTGTTCAGGCATTGTCATCGGAACTCCAATATTTGACCCCTTCATGTACAGAAGCAGCGGACGTAAAGGGACTCCCTCGTTTCCTGCGAGCCCTCTGGAAGGAAGTTGTCTCCCCGATTGTCGATTTTCTCAAGACGACACTTCCCCTCCAATCGCGTATCTGGTGGTGCCCTACTGCCGAGTTCAGCCTTCTGCCGTTGCACGCCGCCGGTCCATATCGGAAGGGCCGACGAAATCTCTCGCACTTGTACATCTCGTCTTACACTCCCACCCTGACTTCCCTCATTCGTGCTAGACGAAATGACCCAAGGTCGACGACGCAAGGGAAACACTTTCTCGCTATTGGTCAGGCCGAGGAAAATGGGGAGAGCGAGCCTGCCTCTCAGGCTGTCGGCATCGAAGTAGTAGACATCGTCTGCGAGCGCATGCAGGGCCGTGCCGCTACGGTCACGCGACTGGAAGGACCCGAATCGAACATATCCCGAGTCTCGTCGGAGCTGAGGAAACACGAGTGGGTCCATTTTGCGTGCGACGGTTTCCAGAAAAAGAAGGAGCCTTTTGGATCTGCATTCGCGCTCCGTGATGGGCACTTTGCGATTGAGCATCTCATCGAATGCGAGCTGGAGAGCCCCGAGTTCGCTTACCTGTCTGCATGCCATACTACGACTGATGGAGATGAGGAGAGACCAGATGAGGTGATCCGACTGGCATCTGCGATGCAGTTTGCGGGGTTCCAGTCTGTTGTCGGAACAATGTGGAATGTGGACGACGGACAGACGAACTTGATCGTAGCAGCTTTTTACGAGAACTTTATGACGGACGTGGAGGCCGGGGAATTGGATCATACCCGTGCGGCGGTGGCACTCAACAAGACGATGAACACGTTGGCGAATATATCGCTCGATCAACGGATTAATTATGTGCACATCGGTGCCTAGTGCTTGTGGTTGGAAGCAGTCGTTTCCGTCGTTCGACTGTGGCGTCATCATTGTAAATTGCAGGTGCTCGCTCGACTTGCACGACGGCAATAAATATATGTATCAGTAAAAAGGCCGTACAGAGAGTACCTCGCTGTGTATGACCACATTCGAACCTCCAACCAGTTACCCGTCCGCATCGATGCAAACCGCCACCCGCTGTGCGACGTCCGGCTCCAAAAAACACCGCTTGGTCAGAATTTTCAACAAATCCTTCCCTCTCGGAAGACCCTTCTCGACAAGCGACCCAAGCCCTTTGATGATCCTGCCAATCCATGCCTCCGACGGCATCGAAAATTTGCCCTGCTCGTCGAACCTCGACATCAACACCTGTATCACCTCCCTCGATCCCGCATACCGTGGGTGTCCTTCGAACGTCGTCAGGCACGCGTGCGCCGCACTCTGTATCCCGTTCCGCTCGAGTTGCTTGGCATTCCTCTGCCACCACTCCTCCATCTCCCCTTGCTCCCGCTCGAGATGCGTCACCGCGAGCGCGATCGGCACCTCCTTCTTCCCCAGCACCTCGTAAAACAATCGGTAATTGCTCAGCGTCGTCTGCGTGATCCGGTTCCCGCGTATACAAAATAGAAAGAGACTGATCCCACCAGCGCGGTTCAGTCGCTTGACCAACGACACCGCTTTTTCGATCGCGCCAATGTACCCTTCCCTGTCCCTGTCCCTGTCCTTGTCCATTTCCGGCTCTTCGAGTCCGACCGTATCCCACAGCCGGATCGTCGACCTGCCCAGCTGGAACTGGTACTCCTGCGCGTCCCATGTGCACGGGGTGCTGTCCGGAGAAACCGAAGCTATCGGCCACCCCGCTAGTAGGTTGACGAGCGAACTCTTGCCGACGCCCGTCTCCCCGAACAACAACACGTTCAGGTCTTTAGGGGGCACCGTCCGCGGGTGGAGCGACCGCTGCACGATCAACCTGCGCACGACGGCCTGGCACGCCTCCCGGCGCCCCGCGACCGGCGGCTCACAGTCGTCCGGCAAACACGTGATGCAGGCGTGGTCCGCAAACGACATCTCGTTTTCCAAGAATGCGCTCGAGTTGGACCTCCACCACTGCTCCATCGAGAACACGGCGTCGCCGTGCGGGAGAATGGTCGACAGCTTCTCAAGCTCGGTGATGACCGCGATGACGGGCGTCGTGGGACAGTACTTGTCTCGTAACCTCATGATGTGGTCGTACGTCCGCTTCGTAGCCGCCATGACCCTAGAAATGCCGCGGACACAGACGATCAACAATTGTACGCCGCCTCCCTGCGTGCTCAGATCTGCAAATAGCGATCGCAGCCCTTCCAGAGCGCGCTTCTGAAGCCCGGCACTGCCCTGCAGCCCCTCTCCAAGCCCAGGGGTATCCCAGAGACGGAAAACCTGGTTGTCGACATCCCAATCATAGTACGTCGTCGAGACCGTCACGGGGTTCGCGTTATTTCCCACAGACGCGCGATCGACTCCGAGCAAGAGGTTGACGAGGGAGCTCTTCCCGACGCCAACTTCGCCCGCGATAACGATGTTGTGAGCTAGCTTCGGTGAAACCCTCTGGACGATGAGGTTACGAACGCGTTCCTGGCACAACTTGTGGCGACCCGACAACTTGGGGTAGCAATCGTCGGGGAACGTCGTGATGCACGCGTGGCCCGAAAACTCCATCTGGAATTCCAAGAACGTCGACTGATTGATTATCCACCAGTCTTCCATGGAGGCAATGATGTCTGGCAGAGCCGATCGTTTCTCGAGCTCGGTGATGACGGCGACAAGGGGGGTGTCGGGGGAGACCCTGTCGCGGATCCGGACGATGTTATCGTACGTCTGCTTCATACCCTTGGTGACCCTGGGGATGCCCCGCATGCAGAGGATGAGGAGGTGCGCGCCGCTGCCTCTCTTGAGCTCGCTGAGCAGGGTTCGGAGGGCATCCTGGGCTTGTCTTGGAGGGACAGTCCCGAACGAGCCTTCGCCGAGCCCAGGTGTGTCCCAGAGACGGAACGTCTGATCGTCAGAGACCCAATCGTGGCACGCTGTTCCGGCGGTGACCCCACGGACGTCATTGCCCGTTGCACAGCAGTGCTTGTCTGTGATGAGATTGATCAAGGAGCTTTTGCCGACTCCAGTTTCTCCTGCGATGACGATGTTGCGAACAGAGTTGAGTTGCGTGCTGGAAAGAGGAACGAGACGTATATGTGTCAGCGCGGATCTCTCTCACGTGCACCTGAGGCGTCGAACGACATACACTATTGGAGATTGGCTTATCATCCCCCGACTTGCTGGTGGTGGTGTCTACGCAGAAGAAAAAAAAAAGAAACAAGCCACACTTTTGCACCACGCGGCGGGAGGCTGGGAGGGCGACGACGAATGGAAGCCGAGGCAGCTTGACAAAGACCTCGTTGTTTTCGTGAGCCCGAGAAGGTGTTTCTTGAAATGGCAAGTCTGGCGATATGGGTTGGTAGTAATCGATGTGATCTATCGCCTCGTGGTCGCCCCCAATTATTTTTAAGGGAGGGAGTCGAGACCTTTAAGTACGTGATAGTCTTTTTCCGGGTTCTTCGCGAGTTCCGCAGTGTTGAAGCTGTGTTCACACAAACAAAATGCACGATTTGCTATAGGCTGCATGGAGTCAAACTTGTTTTTTCAATAATTCTGTGCACTCGAAAAATGGAAGAGGGGACTACTTGATGAGCATACAAGTACATGATCGCGAGTGGAATGACAAACCCCGGATACCAGGATATGATGATAATTCTGCTGAGGCTCCCCGATACCCAGCCGACCATACTAAGCGCATACAACCACCCCAACGCAGTCGGCGGGCCCTGTCAGCAGCTAGACGTTAGCCGACGAATGAGCCATCTGCGAACACTCACCCTATTACTCGCCACTATGATAGGCCTTTTAGCACCTCGTCGAGCTCTCCATGGACCTTTTGTATCTCTGTGCGCTTCCGTTGCAGTTCCCCACTATTATACACCCTCAGAGCTCCGCGGGTCTCGCGTACGAACTCGTAAGACATCTCTGTCGAGTTTGAGAGTTCGGAGGACTCTGAATCGGTGATGGTGGTGGTGTTGGCAGAGACGGTTGGAAGTTGCTGAGCAAGGACGGTCGAAAAGTCTACATCGGAGGCACGCAAGAGGGCGAGGTCACGGAGGGTGTCACTGAGCGGGAGGGGTTTCGACTTTGAGGACATGACTGTGGGACACCAACAAGCATTGCATGGAGGCAGTGCTGCTGCTACAACTCCATCGACATCAGTGATACCCTATGGAATCCACATCCCCAGAAGATCCTCCGCCTGTGGGCGAAGAGTCTACCCCTCCAGCAAGAACTCCCCCAAGCGTGCCTACGACACACCCCGCGTTCGACTCTCCAGATGCAGACGTCGTGCTCGTCTCTCAGGACCTAATTTGCTTCCGGATGCATTCGTTCACACTCAAAACCACCTCGGGCTGGTTTCGCTCCCTTTTCTCCCTTCCCCGTCCATCCCCGTCCACTGCTTCAGACATTGCGGACAGCGGAAGTCGGTGCGCTCTGACCCCATCGACGACGGATCCCGAGACGATCCACCTGTCCGAAGACTCGACCACACTCGAGCTGCTATTCCGGATGATCAGTGGACTGGCCATCCAGCCACTGTCCTCATTCGATGTGGTCGACTCGCTGCTGTTCGCAGCCGAAAAGTATGACATGGCGGGTCCGGTGTCGCTTGTGCGCATTGCGGTGCTGACGCCGCCGCTCGCAGACCAGCCTCTGCGGCTGTACGCGGCTGCGTCACGGTGCGGGTGGGCCGAGGAGGCCAAGGTGGCGTCGGAGCGGACACTGTCGATGAACCTGTGGCAGGAGGACAACTGGGAGATGCTGAACAAGATCGACGTGCGGTCGGCGCTGGCGTTGTTGAAGCTACATAGGTCGAGGCGAGAGGAGCTGCAGAGGAAGCTGAACGAGCACCCGTTCGTGAACGCCTACCCGTTGTCGTATTGTTCGCGGTGCAGGCGGCAGACGGATCATCACGCATGGAGAGAGCTCAAGCAGCGCGTGGTCACGGAGCTAGACAGTCGGCCGTCGGGTGATACGGTTATGGAGAATGGACTAACTGAATGGGCAGAGGCCAAGGCGTGCTGGGAGGCCAAGTGTCCGCACGCCGACTGTGCTATTGTGCAGTACGACAAGACTGAGACGATGCGGCTCATTCGGGAGTGCATCGCCGGACTACCAAAAACGACCTAAATAACCTTTTTGTTGATTATTAATTATTTTTTTTTCTTTCAATGATGATGTTCTCCTCGACGTTGAGTCGTCGTTGCTTGTCGAGGGCTGTCAGATCTCGCTCATTTTTCAGTCGTTCTATCCTTAATGAACTACCAAAACCACCACCTCCGATAGATGACTCTACTTCCGCACTCGACTACAAAACATCCCATAAAATACGTCCACCACCTCTCCCAGTGTCCGACGTTCCTCGTTCGCGCACCGCAGAGGAGGCCGTGACGAACATCCTGTACAACACTCCACTTCCCAACTTACAGCCCTATAAAAAGTGTGTGTCTTGCTCTCTCCCAAATGTGACCCGCTGACCAGGTCGTTCCAGACACATCCTCAACTGTCTCGTCCAGAACGAACCGGGTGTCCTATCACGCGTATCGAGCATCCTGGCCGGTCGCGGCTTCAACATCGACTCCCTCGTCGTCTGCCGCACAGAGATTCGCGACCTGAGTCGCATGTCGATCGTCATCAGCGGCCAGGACAGCGTCGTTGAACAAGCTCGCCGACAACTCGAGGATCTCGTCCGTCTCTCTTCCTGCTCTCTCTCTCTCTCTCTCGTACATGCAACTCACTCTCAAACAGGTCCCCGTATGGGCCGTGCTCGACTACACCGACACTCGCGTCATCTCCCGCGAGCTCCTCCTCGTCAAACTCTCCATCCTCGGTCCCGAGTACCTCGAAGACCAGTTCGTCGGCGGTCCCTCGCACGAAGCCCGTCGTGGCTCCGCCGCTTCCGCATCTTCCTCATCCAGTGCTCACTCCAAAGCGGAACGAGAAGCTACACTAGCCCACAACTTTGAGCGAGGCGGGCACCCAGAGACGTTCTCCTCCGCTTCCGGGGAGTCACCCTCCCCGCTCCCGCTGACAGCCTCCGAGGCCCTCCGCCTCAAACACCAGCACCTCCAATCCATCAATGTGCTCGCCAAGCAATTCGGGGCCAAGATCGTCGACGTGAGCGATAACAGTGTCATCGTCGAGTTGACGGCCAAGACGAATCGTGTGGTCGCGTTCTTAAATCTGGTCAAGCCATTTGGGATTCTGGAGAGCGCCAGGACGGGTGCGTTTTTCTTCTTTTTTCGGGAGCATGACGCGCTGAATGCATTGATAGGTCTTATGGCGATGCCGCGTACGCCGATCGCGAGGTCGGGAGATGATGCTGACGATATCTCGGAAGAGGGTGGTGCGGTGGACGCTAGCCTGCTCCCTCCGGGCTAATCGTATGATTGTTCCTTTGCGCATATAGGGTCTGTTTTTGATAGAGTGGACAAAAAGGGATTAGAGTTTGGATGATTCACGACCTTACATAAAGCTTAACATCCCAACCTCGCGATCATTACGATCACATGTGAGCTATTCTCGAGACAAACGAAACGAACGTGCAAGATCAACATGCAGCCACGAGATGTACAGCAGGTAGAATAACCAAGGCGCTATGAGCTCTGCGCTGCGTGTATACCTATACGTTCCACCCGTGACGTCCCCCCCCACAAAAAATAAAAGAGCGTGTAAATGCTGTATAACGAGCATGGCATACATCCGCCGACCACCACCGAATGCGAACAGACTTTGTCGTCCATTAGTGTCTGCTGCTGCGTCTGCCGCTTTCGCCGTGCTGGGGTCTTCTCCTTCGGAGTCGGGAGAGATGTTGGCGAGTCATTAATTATGGGCTTCGATTTAACTCTCAATCCCGGACTCGGGCTGGGAGGAGGAAGCGTTCGGGCCGGAACTCGTACTTGTTCGGACACCGGCTCATGGCCCTGCAACGGGAATCGTCCGACTTCCGGTTAGCAAATGCGGCCTCCGAACGAACCGAGAAATGCGGCAAATGTTGACTCGGGGCCATGGCACCTTGTAGTGCGTAGTAACGAACGCGTCAGTACCAGCTCCCCTCGATGACGATGACGAATAAAAAAACGAGCTACCCCACCTTGTGGAATATACCACCCATTATACACGCCCTCCTGGTTCATCGCATGTGGCACACCTGTGCCGTTTCCTCATCAAGACCCTCCCAAGTAGCATAGAACAAGCAAACGAACGCACCCAACGGATTCGTCGGCCTCCATCTCTACAACTCCCTCACGTACGTAGTACTGTACTCGTCCTGGCGGAACCGAACGGTACGCGCAAGTCGTTGGTTAGTACGTATCGCGGTCTGTCGTTGTATACTGACGACCGCTTCTCGATCAACACCTGAAGGAGCTCCTCCGAGTTGATGATGATCACGTCTCGGCCTAGCAGACGGACGTAGACGAGGGGACCTAGCATTGCGGAAGCGTTCATTTCAAACTCCTTCGCAAGGGCGAGCCAAGGATGCAGAGTAACTGCTAATCTGTCTTACTGTAAGTAATATGTCGAGAGAACTTACTTACCCTACCCTCCACCACACCCACCTCCACCTCCGCCTCCGCCGCATCCTCCGCCACCCCCACCACATCCTCCGCCACCCCCGCCACCGCCGCAATTTGAACCACCACTACCACAGTTTGAACCCCCGCCGACACCGCAACCACCACCACTACCGCCGCATCCGCCCGCACCCTTGACGCCATCAACGAGAGATGTCCATGTCAGTTCCAAGTTGAAAAAAAATACCAGCAGTCCAACGTACCAAAGCACACTGCGCACCAGCCCATGGGGAACCCCCATCGACGACGCCTCCGATACCGGCAACACACCCACCGATAGGTAAATAATACAACGGAACCGGATACAAAAATGGCTCAGGGTGATTGAAAGCTGTGCCAGTCCTCCGCTGCGCACTGGCAAGAGCAGCTTTGGATGAAAGGTTGCCACCCTCTTTGGCAGCCTCGCGCGCCTCTCGCAGTCGTCGACGTTCGATTTTCTTTCGTCGACGTTCCCGTGCGTTCATGGACAAACGGTGCAGGTGCATCGGAAACACGGCGTTGTGGTCGCTCGGGTGCGTACCAGGGGTTGCTTCGTCCGGCGGGCGGAGCATCGCGCTCGTATTCGTATCCGCAGATGTATCTCCTCCGAAAGCGCGTCGGAGGCGCTGGCCAAAGGTCGTCCCTGGGTGTGGGCACCCACAGTAGGTGTACGGTACTTTGTATTGACTCTGCAGAGACAAAATTAGTGTCAGCGTTTATGTATGCGTGTGGTTTCTTGAACCTTGTCAAAGGGTATGACGTACCATCCACGCACGGCAAGTGAGATCGAATGATGTTGCGAGATGATCTTCGTCGACTTTGTCGTCGCTGGAATACCCGACGTGTTGGCTCGCATGGTGTTCGAGAACGATGGGCTCGTACTCACTGATCGACATAGCGACCTATCAAGGCTTTGCAATCTCTTTGATATGCAGCGCCCATGAGTTGATGTGTATGCCACGCAAGGTCAATGTCGAGAGTCGGGACGAAGAACGATTCGAGTGAACCAGCCATAAGGTTCAGAAAACTAATCATATGATGAGAGTGGATGCGTGAATCGGATGAGGAGTATGCGTACGCATGGTATCTGGTCACGCAGTGCTCTAGGATGGCTGCACCGTCGTCGTCCGAAGGAAATGCAGGCTGAGTCCAACCAAGCTCAACCATCTTCCGTACAAATGAGCCTTGACGCAGGACCTGATAGTTTGTTAAGATCGCAGAAACGAAAAATGCAATGGTATATTGCGGACAGCACCGACAAGTTCTATTGAGAACGACCTGTCATCTGAATAGGCGTGAAGGATCCGGTTCGCTCTAATGAATTATATATTCACGAGATGCTGGCAGGAGACCGATGTGATGACATACATTCTGGGTAGAAATGTAGTCTTCAGCATTCTGGAAAACTTGGCAGGATCATGCTCCAATTCCTTCACGATCTCGCGTACTTTTTCTGTGTTGTGTGAAGCTGAAGATCGACTAGAATAAGCCTTCGTGAAAGATCTCGCTCTGTCCTTGATCATTGATGCACGGCGGGTGTCCTGGATCTCTTCTCGGGAATGAAGTGTCCCGCTATGAAACACAAAGACAGTTTGATATAAGCCATGGAGGCAGTGAACATAGTTCAGAGGAAAATGACTCACGCGAGGAAAGCCGCTGGTCCTTCACTTTCGTCTCTTGCGAGGTCTTTTGCGAACTTGTACAGGCCCAGTAATTCCTTTGTGATGTTCTCAAAACAAGAAGAACAGGTGGTCCCAAATCTACTCTGTGCATACCCTTTTCCATCCGGCGCGAGGAATGCTAAGGCGACGACTTAGCGATTCATTACAAGATGTAGACCTAGTGGTAGTACTCACGAACATCTGTCCAGGTCTCGCAACGAGGACACTGAAGCATTATACCTGTTGTTTCCCTCGCAGCATCAAACGGGTCATATGGTGTCATCGTTCGGTTGCTCCAGAATTGCACGCGATTGGGGTGTGGCGAATCGGTCAGTAGAAGCTCGGGAGACTCCTGCGAAGTACTCTGTCAGGAGTGATTGTTTAGAGCGTCCGGAAACTACTTGCGAGATGAGTAGCCAGATAGTCAGAATACCTCGGCAAACCTGAGAGCGTCGACACACGCATAGTGTCTTCTGCATACCAACCAACACAATGGATGAGCAGACATGTCTCAGATGCGGTTTCTTTCACATACTTACATTGGATTGAGAAGATATGTATGCCATACCATCACGACATCGATGGGAGGCAGTGTATCATCGACAGCGCCTATCCGTACATCACAGACGCAACTACACCATCGCTCAAACCTTCGTACAACCTGAATCTTTTGGTTTGTGGAGTGAAGTGTGTTTATGGCTTACCTTTCGACCGCAAGACTCACGAACCACCCCCAACGCGTTCCCGCATCCATGATACGTACATCCGGTGGGAAACGAGATAAGTCTCCTGATTCCACATCACGTCGTAACGCATCAAAAGCGTGTAGGAGCGCGAGATGCCCTCCGAGGTGCCGAGCGCGTACAAGTGGATTCGTTCGAAGTCGGCCGACCGTGTAGGATGTCGGAGGGGATAAATGACCTTGTAATGGACTGTATGGAAGTGGGTCCAGAATGCTTGACATAGTATGATATACGGGACAGGGGACGGCTGCTTCCATCTGTCCAGAGAAGGCCAGAGCAATATAAATATGTACCCCAATGTCCACTGCATACCCGATCGGGACATATGCTGTTCGACATGCGGTGCCTAAAATGAGACCACCACTCTTGTGCCTGATACAGCTTGGAACGTGTAGAGTTGAATAGGCCAAACCGATGAGAAAATAATACGGCTTCGACTCTATACCGCAGGGCCATATTTGCATGTCCACATCGCTATTATACGAAGTTCGATATCTGTCACCCAAAATCTCGAGTAGTTTAATTTTGGGTCTGAATAAAAGTCAGCATCAGGAGGGGCCATGAACATTTGAACTCTGGAACTTGCCATGGTAACAAAAAGCTCAAAAAGTCGCGGAATTGACTTTTCCTGACATGTCCATATCCGCCAGACTCTGGACACACTCACATGACCAAATAGCGTTGGGGCGGAGATTAAACCTCTTTCAAGCAGCCGAGCGGCAGTGTCGCTGTGTCACAAGCCTCCCGCCGCCTCCCGCCCTTGTCCCGCCATCCCGCCATTCTCCCGCGCCAATACCACTCAGCCTAATCATGGACTTGGTAATGTTTTTGACCATGGTTATGGCCAATCCTTCGATAAAATCCAATCCTTTTGATCGATTTCTATTGTTTCTTGCAATCATCAAGCCCATCAAGAATGACATTCTTCTTGCAACAACCCTCTGAACATGTCGATCTCAACAGTGCCGGATGACCTTCCGGGATCCGTCCAGTCCCTCCTTTCCACCACGACGTAATGACGATGACGACGGCATGACGAGGGCAACGGCTCAATGTCCACACCCGCACCCATACTGTTCTCGTCTTCGTCTTCGTCTTTGTTGTCCTGTCCCGTTCCCATTCCTGTCTGTCCCGTTCCCATTCCTGTCTGTCCCGTTCCCGTCTTCGTCTTCATCGTTCCATCCCGTTCCCATTCCCATTCCCGTCGTCCTCGCGTCGTGGCATGTCTGAAAATGGCGGGATGGCGGGACAAGGGCGGGATGTGGCGGGAGGCTTGTGACACAGTGCCGCTCGGCTGCTTGAAAGAGGTTCAATATCCGCCCCAATGTTATTTGGTCATGTGAATACGTCCAGAGTCTGGCGGATATGTCCTCCAAAAGCTGAGCATAGTTTAAGCTTCGACGTCGGAAGAACTTCACACACGTCCTGTGCGGGTCCGAGTTCTCTGTGTATGCATTGGCACAAAGCAAAATCTTAGCCTGTTCTTCTACATCGCTCGGTCTGTACAATTTGCAAATGACCTGGCAAGAGATGAAAGTCAATTCAAGGACTAGCGACGTTCCTCTGAATCGAATACTCGCGCAAGTCATTTCCCACTGAATGTCCACATGGATGACACGGAGTCGATGACGGCGG
This sequence comes from Leccinellum luteum, assembly GCA_038091855.1. Taxonomy (NCBI): domain Eukaryota; kingdom Fungi; phylum Basidiomycota; class Agaricomycetes; order Boletales; family Boletaceae; genus Leccinellum; species Leccinellum luteum. Next base: position 440 of record JBBPPG010000340.1, on the reverse strand, counting down.
TTATATCTCTCAATATCGTCTGGTAGTCACCTCTCATGGAGGAGAGCTGTACCTTGGTGGAACGAACGGTGACCTGTATCAAGGGGAAATCATCTATACACCCGTGATCAAAGCGGTGAGCTGAAGTGGTGAGTACGCGGACGTGAGCTTATTGCAGTCGGGCCAGGCATTCTGGCAGGTGAACATACAGAAAATTCAAGGTGAGCTTGAATGAGAATACTGGTTCGGTTACCCCTCCTTCATGTACGAGTGTTTCGAAAAGGGGGGCGGCAGGATATGAAGATATTGACTGGAAAGCCAACCCCATCGTACCATCTGGAGGGAATTCAATATCAGTGGAATATGTTGTTGCGGCACCGATTGTCTGAATATCCGCCTAGTACTCGAAGGTCAGACGTGTATATATGATTCGGAAATGGCGAAGAACATGCAGTGAGACC